>JBBBDQ010000672.1:632500-670000 GCA_037127315.1 Ascarosepion bandense
TGTTAATCTTGTGGCTCGAGGAAATTCATACATAGGGGGTACCAGTGAGCTATGTTCATCGGAGCAGAAGCCATGAAAATATTTATAAAAAAGACATAGAAAGTCACATTGCGCCGGTGAGAAAATGACTGTGTCTGAGCTGCCAAATCGGGATCGATCACATTACAGATTCTCCGTTAGATTTTGTTAAGGACCTCTAGGTGGATATCATTATAACCCAACCAGATATGGCAGCAATACTCAATGCACGGGCAGATTGTAGATTTGTATATGTGCAGGATTGTTTCAGACGGGAAAAAACTTTCGTCCTGCACAGAAAACCGACCTTCTTAACAACGGATTTAGCTAGGCATTCTATATAGTCATTCCACTTGAGATCTGTTGTGAGAGTTAACCTGAAGAGACGCAGTGTTTTACTCTCAGGTAGACTAGTCTGATCAATTTTAATGGAGGGTAGGTGTGATTGTCTGTAGTGATTAAGAGATAGCAGCTTCGTTTTAGAAGCATTAAAATTTCTTACCCCAGTCCACCTCGGATCGGAGGTTCTTTTCGAGATCGGCAGCGAACTTTGCTTTGTCGGCCTCGGCAAACCTTTGATCAAGGCGAGAGTAAAGCGTAGTGCCGTCAGCGTATATGCCTACTTGGGATCTTATTTAATCGGGAAGATCGTTAATGTATATAAGGAAAATGGTGAGACCTAGAATAGAGCCTTGAGGGACATCTGCGTTCGTGCGGTAGTATTGGGAGTCATGTCCGTTTAATACTACCTTCATTGTGCGATCTGAGAGGAATGACTGGATTAGGTCAAACAATTGTCCACTTATACCGCAGCCCAGTAGCTTGCATAGAAGGCCAGCGTGCCAAACTCCGTCAAACCTTTTGGAGATCTCTAGGGCAAAAGTTCGGGCTTCGCCGTTCTTTTCGATTACCTGGTGTATATACTCAATGGTGGTCGTGAACATATCAGCAGTAGACCTATAGAAGCGGAAACCATACTGTTTGTCAAAGAAGAATCTGTGTACTGTGAGATGTTGTACCTCGGCATTAATGTTGGCTTCGAACACTTTGCAAAAGATCGGTAGGAGGCTGATAGAAAGATAATTAACGGGGTCGGAAGTCTTTCAGGTATTTTTATATATAGGAACCACAGAAGAGGAGTTTCAGCAGGCAGGAAAGCAAGAAGCAGAGAGACAGTAGTTACTGAGTTTAGAGAAAACAGAGGAGAGTTAACATATCACCATGATTAATTTGTAACTTTCTTTCAGATTATTAAAGCATCATTCATATTTTTCTGCAATATTCTAAACCATGTTCTTTCTATCTAAAGAACACATTAGGGATGTTCTAATCTATGAGTTTCGCAGAGGTTCCAATGCAATTGCAACGTGTTTCTTGTTGCGAATCTTTGCTTCCACATCTTCAGACACCATTTTTTCTCAGGTGATGAGCAGTGGATTCTTTACCACAACGTTAAACGTCAGCGATCGTGGATAAATTGTGAAAGACCAGTTCAGCAACCGAGAGCAGGACATCTTGCCAAAAACATCATGTTGAGCAGATGGAATCAATTTATAGAGAGCAAAGGTCGTTATCGCTATAAATAAAGATTATCAAAACACAGTTTGTTTGTTTTTCAATATGAAATTTTAAAGCGGCAAAAGCTTTTGCACTGATCTGATATATATATATATATATATATATATATATTACCTTCTGTCACGGTCAGGTGGCGATTACGTGTGAGATAATAATTAATTATCCTCACAAATTTTAAGCCGATATCTTTGCCGGCAGGTGTATTCTGAACAAAGAAATGTCACCGCCATATTCTATACGATTCGTGTTCTAAATTAAATTATATATATTTTTACGATAAGAGAACACGAAGAAGCATTTCTCTTGATCTGTTTCTTTCTTTTATTTCAAGAAAGTAAAACCGTTAAACAAACTTAAGCAATTTTATAGAGACAAGGCCATCGCTGAGCATAGTGTTAATGTGCTTCTTAAGCGACATTTCAAAACATTTACACATTAAAAAAGAACATCCATCTGAGTAGTTAATGATGTATAACTGTTACGATGTGCAATATGTATTATAAATCCCATCCAAATCCAAAGTTTAAATCAAACGTGCACTCTTCCTAATAGGATTGATTAAATGTAGAAAGACGGTTTAATACGAAATGATTACCAAACACATTTTAAACTAAACCAGTACCTTTAGCTCACTTTTTGAGCATTTTTAAGTTTTAAGCTAATTTTGAGCAAATTTTTCAGTTACAAATTAATTTATGATTTTAGGTTTGTGATCTTTGCTTAGTTCCAATTCAAGCAAGTTCTAGCTAACTTTGTGCATTTATTTCAGTTACATATTCATTTAGTTAGAGTTCAAATTAATGATCTGCCTTCAGCTCACTTAATGTTTAAAGTAGTTTAAATTAATCTTGAGGAATTAGTTAAGTTTCAAAATAAGTTTGTGTAATTAGCTCAATTTAAAATTAATTAATGATTTTAGGTCAATTTACTATTAATTTCGTGATTTTAGATGAATAATAATTTTACTCTTTACTTCAGTTCAGTTCAAATTCATTTGGTGCATTGTCCAGATTCAAAATAATTTTGTGCTTTTACCTCAATCAAAAATCAAACTAATTTCGAGTTCTTAATTTTGTTCAGTTAACACATTTTCAAACTAATTTGTGCAATTAATTCAATTTAAATTAATTTTGAGCTAAACGCTTAAATTAATATAGCCCTTTATTTAATTTAAAATTCTATATAATTTGTGCATTTAATTATTTTTCAAACAACTTTATGCAGTAAACTCAGTTTCAATCTACATATATGCAATTAACTCAGTTTCATATTTTGTGGTTTGAGCTCAGATTCAAATTAATATTTTTATTTTAACCCTTGTTTTAAATTAATTTTGTGTTTTAGTTACGTTACAAAGTAATATTGTGCGTTTAGTTCAGCGTCAGACAAATTTTGTGCAATTAGCTAAGTTCTGAAAAATAGATCAGTATCATTTTTTTCATTCAGCTCTGTTCAAATTTCAAATCTTTCAAATTAATTTTGCAGATTTAATAATGATTTAACTAATTTTTATTAGTTTTTTTATTATTAATTCATTTTCAAATATATTCAAATGTATTTGCTACATTTAGTTCAGTTTTAAGTTTATAACAATTTTTGTGCTTTTAGCTCAGTTAAGATGCAAACTGATCTGTTAGCATTATTTTAATTCCAATCTAATTGTATGCAATTATCTCAGTTTCATATTAACTTTTGTGCTTTTGCTCTGTTCAACTTCAAACTAATTCAAATTAATTTTGTGCATTTAGCTTAGTTTTGAAATAATTTTCTAAATATTGTTTTTTTTTCTGATTGATCTTAGTCATCTAAATCATTCTTTT
Organism: Ascarosepion bandense; assembly: GCA_037127315.1. Classification (NCBI taxonomy): domain Eukaryota; kingdom Metazoa; phylum Mollusca; class Cephalopoda; order Sepiida; family Sepiidae; genus Ascarosepion; species Ascarosepion bandense. The sequence goes on from JBBBDQ010000672.1 coordinate 635,917, forward strand.
TTGTAAATGTTTCATTTTAACTTCTTTGATTTGTTGTCCCAACTTGATTCCAAGACATTTGTATATTTCTTCCTGGTGTGCTTAGAAATTCACACGTTTTGTAGTAACTTAACCTTCTCTACAAAGTGTTCCATCATTAAGGCTCTATATATACCTTCCAAAACAGAAACTTTGATATCATAGACTGATTCCTCAAAGAACTTCCAAATAGCAAGAATCACATCATTTAGAAACTTTAAGAGAAGAAACAACTAAAATGGATATCAAGTTTAACCTGAATTGACAATAATGACATAATTTAAATAGAATGAATATACCAGATTTTTAGCTGCGCATTCTACTAGAAATCTGCTAGAAATGTCGACTCTCTGTGTCAGGTTAGAAAGTTTTTTCTCAACAGAATCCATCTTGCACAGTTATAAATCTAGCATTCATCTGTGCATTGAATATTGTTGTTATATCTGGTCAGATGCACCTGCTATTCATCTCGAGATTTCATGACAAACTCCAAGGAAGAATCTGCAATATAATCGGCCCTAAATTGGCAGCCCGGCTTCAGTTTTCTCACTGCCGTAACGTGAGTTTACTCTGTCTTTTCTGCAAATATTTCCGTGGAAACAAACTGATATTATTATATCAATTTTTGTTTGTTTGTTTTTTTTTTCTGTTAAACTTTAATCCGTTGTTTTTGAGTGGTGTTTGAACAAACACGTATTATCTCCCTGGGTTCCAAATGCTATATAACTCTGAAAAATTCGTATAAATTATTATTTTGTTCTAAATCATTTCACCACAAACAAAGCATTTCACTGCCACTATTGCGCAAGGGGTTACATGGGGAAAAGTGATGAGAAAGAGTGGTTAGTTAAAGAAAATGTCGGAAGGAGGGTGATAGACGGATGAGGATAACGAGGATGGGATTTGGGTAGATGGGTAAAGTGTTTGAGGTAATGGTTGCGAGTTAGTGTGATAAATGTCTATTGACCTTACATTTAAATTCCTAGAGATTGTAGCTGTCAGGGAAGCAAGTATATGGAAGGGATTCCACAGGCGGCAAGTGTGAGAAAAGAAGCTGTTAGAGTAGATTTTGGGGTTACATTTTCTGTTTCACTGTAAAAGGGTGAGACCTAATTGCTAATCTAGTAAGTCTTGCAAATTCATACATAGGGGGCACCAGTGAACTAAGGAGCAGAAGCCGTGAAAGTATTTATAGAAGAGGCACAGGGAAGCCATTTGAAACACTAATGACTTCATAATCTCCAGATACTTTCAGCTTAAATACTGATATATATTCTTTCTTTTTTTTTATAGTTTTTTTATGTACGACCTTCCGGTAACACATATAGCCGGGTTGGTTTCAAATGTAATGCGTCGTATTCATTGCATCTTTCCAGTACGCCAGAGATCGAGGCAATGTAGTCTGGTCAGTGCACGGTCACCATATCGTCGTCGTCTTGCGGCATTGGCAGAGATAGAACTCATTACACCCCTCCAGTATTCCCTGTGCATTTGGAACACTGGCGCAGTTTGCAACGAATTCATAATCTTTTCAAATAGCTAAATATTTGATGCTTCGCCAGGGCTACCAAGGGTGTTTTTATTGTGACACCAACACTAGATGTGTTGCCTCCAGGCCCCATCCTGTTGTTTTACCCATAACTGGAGTGAAGTAACGGATTAATACCTTTCCCAAAGGGTACCAGTGCTGAAGTAAATGCAGGGTACTCGACTGAAATTCGAACTCGGCTCACCGATTTCTCTTTCCAAGCCGACATCCACTACACCACAACGCATATCTGTCAATGAACGCTTACACCGCCTGGTATTCCCAAATGGTCACTCAACTAAGTACTAACCACGCTCAACGTTGCTTAAATTCGGTGATCAAACGAGAACCGGTGTATTCAACATGACCCATGCCTTGACCCTGAATTGGTCATGCCAGACTTACCCTCAAAGGCCTGCATTTTGACGAAACTATTCGCTATTTTTAGCTCACGAAACAAGCGGATATCTATATGCATCACCCTTATCGTTTATTTGTTAATTTTCTCTTTGTATAAAATTACATTAGCATATTTTCGACCTGGTAAAGGATAGATTCCAGGATATTTTTGACTATCTGGACTCGGAGGTTGTGGAACGGATATTGGAAAGGAATGAACAACGGGAAAGCCGAGTTCGAATTCCAGTTGCATTGGCTTACTTTTCATTTAGGAAAGGTATTAATTCATTTTTTTCTATGGACTGTATTGCAGAACGGAATGGGTTCTATAACCTTCGTTGGCAACCAGTCTACTACAGAAGGTAATGGCAACCCACTGCTGAAATATCTTCTGTGTAGTCAGTGACAGACCAAAAGAGATATCATCACGTGTAACATTTAAGTGACTTTATCCTTTTCCCCTCCAACTCTGAGTTAAGTAGCAGTACATATTATGTCCTGTACCTTTGTTTGGCTACAAGTCTACCACAGAAAGAAATGACAATCTACTGCAGGAAAAAAAACTTCTGCCTATATTATTGATCGAGTCACTTAACTGTTTAAAACTTGGTTGGTATCGTGTTCAGGAAAATGAAAACTTTAAACTGAAAAGAATAGAGTATTAAACAGTGAACTACTCGATTCCCAGAAAGTTATAAGGTTTCACAAATAAAGAACAATAAGCTGTAGAATGATACGATCGTCTAAACTCTGATTTGATATGATATTTAAGTGAGAGAAAGGATATACTTGTTTATGAACCAGGTGCGAATCCTCAATTTGAGAGCCGCTGATTTTCGATCATTTTAGGTCAACATTTTCGAACCACCTTTGTAGAATAAGTGATTAATATATTATCAAAGTAGATAAAGAAGATTCAGTAGAAAGAGTGACAGAGAAAGAAAAATCTAGAAGGCATATTCTTTGGGCGAATGCCAACAAAGCAGAAAAACCAAAAACGCTAAAATCATGTTATCAAGAAAAATGACAGATTACACAAAGCGAGATACAATTGCAAAATTTAAAGAAAGCATGCAGCAGTACAAGGAGATTGTATCAAAGCTAATGCAGAATCAACTGGAACAGCTCAGATAAACCAAAAACCGAGAATAGAATCATCACCAATAAATGAAATTTCTTTTAGGTGCAAAAAAAAAAGAAAAGAAAACAGACAAGAAATCAAAGCTAGAATCCTCAAAGAGCAAATACCTTTATGTAAGAAAAAAAGATTTTTAGTCTACCTGGTCAACCACGCAACAGAGATCAGCTTCTGCTTAAATTTATTGATGGCTTAACAATAAGAATGCATGACCCCAGAATTGAAGAATTAAACGTGGTCCTCAAAGAAAACTTAACAGAAGCTCTAGATAAAATTCTAGTAAAAATATTGAAAACCATTTGGACAGATGATGCATCGCTAAAAGAAAGCAACAAAATATAAAATGGTGAGGCATCAAATGCAGAACTACAAAACCGTTTTGAAAGGCTAAACAAATAACGAACATTTCTTGAATTAGTACAGGTATTTCCCTTTCTGAAAAGAAACATATATACAAAGTGTTTAGATATTCTACATGTCTGAGCAATTTCGGCTATTCTATTAGCTATTATCGAGAACTGTTTAAAATTTTAACTGAATATTTAGATTTTATATATGTACATTTGAATAGAATAAGTAAAGAACAAGTAGGAAAAGAGTGTCTTTGATCTAACATGTTTCACTCTAAAAAGCTTCTTCATAGATTAATTAAAAACGAATGATTTAAAAATCCAAGCAACAGTATGTTGATGGAGGTATAGTTTCACTGGTTAGATGCGTGTCACGTGTGACAAAGCAATGGATAAATATTAAATGTAAAAGAAAAAAAACTTATGTAAATCTATCTCACTCTCTTTCACTTATAGTAAACCCTAGCACACTAGTGGCATTTTGGTATGCTTGGGATGAATTGATATATATATATATATATATATATATATATATATATATATATATATATCAACTTATTTATAAATGGAACTTTGTCTCTGTGTGTGTCTGTGCCCGTTACCTATAGACTCCGAAATGGCTGAACCGATTTTCTTGAAGATTTACATAGTTATCCTATAAGCGTCTGCGAGTGTTCTTCGCTAGGTTTTGTGTCGAGGTACCTTCGATAAATATCGAAAATCGATAATCGAAAAGACCGGGCTTTAGACGAGTGGTCCGATTTTAATCAAATTTGATACACTCATAGACAAAAACATAAGAAAAGATATTCAGAAGTTTCAAGGCTGCAGTTCTTACAATAGTGCAGAAAATTTTATATCGATACCAGGAAATCAAAATTTGATTTACATCCATTCATTTTTCTTTCAGTCTACGGATTCGCTTTAACTGGAAACAACTATTGCTTTTCAGTCTTTTGTGACAACGTCCAAAGAGTCTGAGCTCCAGGACCATGGATTAGTTTCAAAGCTTTGATTACACCCAAGCAAAGCCGGGCTATACTGCTAGTAGATATATATATATATATATATATATATATATATATATATATATAATTACTTAATTTTTAATCATAATTAAATGACACCGTTACACATTTGTTAAAAAGTGTTCAATACAATTATATTGTAGAACGTTTTATATTTTCATTTTGTAAACGAGTTATAAACCATACAAAAAATTTGTTAGGATCATACCACCATGGATGGAAATATTATAACTTCTTCGAAGTTTGAAGATTGGGCGTTCATAAAATTCCCCGTTACGAGAGTGTCCTTAAAAAACATGTAAAATAAGTTATTGCAAATCGCCTGAAAACATCAGATATTAGAAACCTGGGTTGCGTAATAGCTCGTTTACAAATGAAATATATATATATTAACTAGCAGCATAGCCCAGCGTTGCTCGGGTGTAATGAAATCTTTGGATGTTGGCACGAAAGACTAAAAAGCAATAGTTGTTTCCAGTTAAAGCAAAACCGTAGACTGAAAGAAAAATGAATGGATGTAAGTCAAATTTTGATTTCCTGGTATCGACATCAAATAAGTATTTTCATCGTAAACTGAATTTTGAAGACTAAATAAGTCACTCTGAGTAAATGGTATCATGGCTGAGACTAAGAACTACAATTATACCTACTTAGAGCCAAACTTGAAGCAAAAACTAAAATAAAAGGGCTGAAAAAATTACATACATACAGGCAGATAAGCAGACACAGAAAAATATTGTCTTTTATATATATATATATATTATCGATTTCTGCACTATTGTAAGAACTGCAACATTGAAACTTCTGAATATCGTTTCTTATGTCTTTGTCTATGAGTGTATCAAATTTCTATAACCCGATTTTTTCGATTATCGATTTTCGATATTTATCTGGGGTACCTCGCCACAAAACCTAGCTAAGAACACTCGCAGGCGATTATAGTACAACTGCGTAACTTTTCAAGAAAATCTGTTCACCCTTTTCGGAGTCTGTAGGTAACGGAGACACACACAGACACACATACACACACACACACAGACAAATTTCTATTCATAAAAAAGTTTAGATTATACGACCTTATGCAGAATGGATACCACTTGGTACTAAGACGGTTTTTTGCAACATTACACCGTTCGTAAGCAAATACGGTACAATCAAATATGGACAAAACCTGGTAGTAAAAATGCATCCAATGCAATATAAACACTACTTGGATAAGAGGACCATATAAAATATTAATGCATCCTGGTAGTAAAACCATCCTATACCCATCGGAAATAAATACGGCTCTGTGAAATATGAATACATCTAGCAGTAATATTTCTCTGTCAAATATAAATATCACGTTGTTGTGACGTTCCTGAAGAACATGATATACGGCCTTATGAAGTATGGATAAAACTGGTACTAATAAAGTTTTATGCAATATGAAAACCGTCTAGAAAGAAAAAGCGGCCCTACGAAATACGGATGCAACCTGGTAGTAAACGTTCCACTGTAACAAGACTAATGCATGGAAGTACGGCATTATGAAATATAGATGACACTTGGCAATAATCATTTTTTGGCAATATGAATACCACCTAGAAATAATTACACCCTAAGGATTCCACCTTTTAGTAAAACTGCACTATAAAACAGACCAACGAAATATGAATAAAAGTTAATTGAATACAACATGATAATTAAATAGATATATAGACATGAATACCATATGAGACTAAAGGCGACCCTATAAAATATGGATAGTAAGTCAGTCTTATGCAACATCCATACAGCCTGGATATAAATGCGAGCCTATAAAATACAGATAATTTTTTTGTAGTAAGACGGTCTTACGCAATATGAACAACGCCAGAAAATACAGTTACATGGAATATGGATAAAAACTGTTAGTAAAAAACGTATTATGCAATATGAAAAACCACTTAGAAGAAAATACGACCCAATGAAATATGGATAGAACATGAATACCGGCTGGAAGTAAATACGGCCTTATGAAATATGAATACCGCCTTGTTGAAAGACATCGAGTGGTATTAAAAATCAATGCTGTACCAAGAAATAAGGATACTACTTGGTCGTAAGTCGGTCTTTTGCAAAATGAACAACGGTTCAATTTAATATAGATAAAACTGCTAGCAAAGCGTCTTTATGAATCATGATTACTGACTTGAAGTAAATATGGTTCTATGAGACATGAATACCACCTTGTCGAAAGACAGTATTATGCAGTATGATCATCGACTGTTATTAAAAACCAATATTGTACCAAGAAATAAGGATATGATCGCATGTATTTCCACGCAACTACTTTGTCATTGTACCTATATACACACGCGACAATCAGGTGATAATCTTGCTTTGCCGCTCTTTTACGGGATGTATATATAGCAGACAGGTGGTATACCCAGGGACAGTTGTAGCAGAACCACAGAACTCAAAAGAAGGCAGTTCACAGTCGCCCCCAATAGCAGCATGCTATTGCGGGGTACGCGCTCTGCAATATGAAGCAATTCTCTCACACACCCGCACTCATTGCAAGACGCAAGTAGATGCCTTTTATTTCTTTAAATAACACTTGTACAAATTATTACCTATGACACTGATAAATCTTCCAACAACAAAGAACTTTAGAACTTAACTCAATTGCTGTAACACAATCTTAAGCAGAAAATGAAAGACATTCTAATCAGATACAATCAACATCTGTACAAAGTTTGTAATTCTTGTTATTTGTTAATACAGTTTTCATAATTACAATTAATGCTTTGACCATTTTATTCAATGTTCCATTTGCTAATTTCATGAATGATTTCAACCGTATAAAATAATTGTTGGAATGCAGGAATTTAGTTAGGAAGTTCTTTGGGAAATGGCCTTGTGACATGTAAAATTCAAACCAAAATTTATATGCATATGAGGCCCCAACATTATTATCAGTTCCCTTATTTAGCTGTCAATGCTGGGAAGTCTTATCATTGATGAAAAATAGACTTGAAGCAACAAAAATATAGAAATGTGTACTGAACTTTTATGTATTATAAGTCTAAATATATGACTGTGAATGATTGATAATCTTCTTTCAGATAAAAAAAAGAAGAATTGAAATAGCAAATTCAAAGAAACGTTTACTTAACTGATATATAATATCATCCTTCTTATATGTTAGTGAATACTAGATAATCTTTTAAGAAATGAAAAAGTGATTTGAAGCATCTAAAATAAAGAATACGGTTATGAACTGTTATCTAATATAATACCTTATATTTTTTTAAATAACACTTGTACTAATTACTACAGTTGGCACCAGAATCTTAACACGCATAACATGTAAGACCAACTCACTTTCTCTTACTAATCATTCTTCTAAAATTTACAAAGATGAACTTATTAACGGACTCAGATATTTCACCAATCTTCTAACAATATTATTCCTAACACAACTTACATATGACACTGATAAATCTTCTAGTGACATAGAACTTTACAACTTATCTCAATTGCTGTAATACAATCTTATGCAGAAAATAAAAGACATTTAATCAGACACATTCAACGTCTGTACAAAGTATGTAATTCTTGTTATTTGTTAATATACTTAATTACAATTAATGCTTTGACTATTTTATTCAAGGTTACATTTGCTAATTACATGAACGATTTCAATCGTATAAAATAATTCTTGGAATGCAGGAATTTAGTTAGGAAGTTCTTTGGGAAATGGCATTGTGCCATATAAAAATTCAAACCTAAATTTCTATGCATATGAGGCTTCAACAAGTATACTACTTAGTCGTAAGACGGTCTTTTGTAAGATGAACGACGATTGGTATTAAATACGGTTCAATTTAATATCGATAAAACTGCTAGCAAAGCGTCTTTATGACTCATGAATACTAACTGGAAGTAAATACGGCCCTATAAAATATGAATAAAACCTTGAAATAAAATCATATTATGCAAGATTAATACTGCCTGGAAGTAAATAAGATCCTGATAGCAATAAGGTGCTATGAAACATGAATACCACCAGGTAGTAAAACAGTTTTATTAAACATGAATTCTGCTTTGAAGTATATACGACCCAGTGAAATGTGGATGCAACCTAGTATTAAGAGGTTCTTAGGCAGCATGCATATCGCTTGGAAATAAATATGACCCAATGAATTATGGATACGGCCTCTTATTAAAACTTCTCTATGAAAAATGACTAGCATGTAGAAGTAAATACTATTCTATGAAATATAGATACCACCTGGTAGTAAAAACATCGTCTGCAATATGAAAAGCGTCTGGAAGTAAATATAGCCCTATGAAATATGGACAACACCTGGTAGGAAGACTGTACCATGCAACATGTACTCGGTCTGAAAGTAGGTGCTGCCATATAAATTACGGACACACACTGTTGGCAATACGGTTCAATACAACATGCATACCAACTAGGAGTAAATACGGCATTATGAAATATGGATACCACCTGATAGTAAGATGATACTATGCAATATGGTTACAACCTTGATTTAAATACAGCCCTTTGAAATATGGTTACCTTCAGGTAGTAAGAAGATCCTAAGAAACCTGGATACCTCTTGGAAATAAATACGGTCCTATAAAATATGGATCAAACTTGGTAGTAAGACGGTTTTATGCAACGAGCATACAGCCGGAATGTATATATGACTATATGAATTATTATGTCAGTCAAGCGCCATGTGTGATACACGCTTGGGCGATCATGTCTCGAAAGAGACATAACTGACTGGGCAGAAGATTATCCAAAGTTGCCCTTACATTTTGCTGTAGACTGGTTGTCAACTAAGGCTATAGAACCCAACCTGTCCTTCTATTTAACCCATAACTGGAGGAAAGAAACGGATTAATACCTTTCCCAAGGGTATTTGCACGTAAGTGATTGCAAGGAAATCAACTGGAATTCAAACTCGGCTTCCCAACCTCTGCACAACAACGCACATCCATGGAGACTAAATTGTAATAAACCCTATAAAATATGAACATTGGCTAGTTGGCAGACAGTCACATGTATCATGAATACTGTCTGGGAATTAATACGGCCATATGAAATATGGACAGCACGTACTATTAAAATGGACCGATCAATGTTGAATATTACAGTAAGTATTTTCTTATGAAATATGGATACCACCTGGCAATGAGAATAAGCAACATGTATCACGCCTGGATGTGAATACGGCCCAATGAAATATGGATGACATATGGTAAAATGGTGGTCCGATGCAAGCGAATATTGACTAGAAGAAAATGTGGATACCTGTTTTCGTTAGACGATTTTATGTAGCATGAATAACTCCTGGAATTAAATGCGGCCCTGTGAAATTTGCTTATCATGGTAGTTTGTCAATTCCTTGCAGCATGCTTGCCGGGAAGTAAAATATGGTTACCACCTGGTAGTAAACATTCTTATGCAACATGAATACCTCCTGGAATTAAATGCGGCCCTGTGCCGGGAAGTAAAATATGGTTACCACCTGGTAGTAAACATTCTTATGCAACATGAATACCTCCTGGAATTAAATGCGGCCCTGTGCCGGGAAGTAAAATATGGTTACCACCTGGTAGTAAACATTCTTATGCAACATGAATACCTCCTGGAATTAAATGCGGCCCTGTGCCGGGAAGTAAAATATGGTTACCACCTGGTAGTAAACATTCTTATGCAACATGAATACCTCCTGGAATAAATGCGGCCCTGTGCCGGGAAGTAAAATATGGTTACCACCTGGTAGTAAACATTCTTATGCAACATGAATACCGACTGAAAGTAAATACAGCCCTATGAAATATAGATCATATTTGATTGAAACATGGTCATATGCAAAATGAATATCACCTGAAATCAATAAAGTATGAAGTAATTACCGCCTTTGATATATGGATAAGAAGTGGTATTAAAACGGCCTTTGCAACATTTTTTATAATCATATCACCCCGTGTAAGGCAATTTTAATGTTTCTGTTGCGCAGGGAGAAAGTGATGAGAAAGATGGATTAGTTATAGGGAAAGTATGGAGGAGGGTAATAGACGGATGAGAATACCGGTGTAATGGGGGTGGAGTGGATGGAAAAAAGAGCATGATGGCAAGAATGCTAGTTAGAGAGTTAGGGGGTGTCTATTGACCTTACATTTAAATTCCTGGAGATTGTAGCTATCGGGGCAGCATGTATATATAAGGGAATTCCACAGGCGGGAAGTGCGATAAAAGAAGATATTGGAAATTACGGTTACATTTTATCGTTTTCACTGTAAAAGGGTGGGACCTTGTTGCTAATCTAGTAGCTCGTGTAAATTTATACCTAGGGGGCACTAGTGAGCTACGTTCATTGAAGCGGGAGCCGTGAACGTATTTGTAGAAGAGGCACAGGAAAGCCACTTTACGCCAGTGAGAGAGCAACTGCAGCCGAGCTGACAATTCGGTATGCATATCGATGGAAGTAAATTTAGCTCTATGAAACATGGATACATATTGGTAGAAAGACGGATCGATGTAACATGAAAGCCGATTGTAAATATATACGTCCCTCTAAAATATAGATACCAACTGGTAGCAAGAGATTTCTATGAAAGATGAATACACCATGGAAGTAAATGTGACCAGCTGAAATAAAAATCACACGTGGTATTATGACGGTACTATGCAACATGTATAGCGCTTGGAATTAAATACATCAGTCTGAAATATGAATGCCACCTGGTAGCAAGGAAGTCTTATGCATCATGCATACCAGCTACAGGGTGTCCCACAGGGCTCTATCCTAGGTCCTACGCTCTTTCTGATCTACATCAATGATCACCCCGATGCCATAACATCCCAAGTAGGCATGTAAGCCGATGACACCACAGTTTACTCTCGCCTCGATCAAAAATCTGGTGTGGGCAACAAGGCAAACCTCGCTGCCGAGATTGAAAAGGACCTCCAATCCGTAGTGGATTGGAGTAAGAAATTGCTCGTAAATTTCAATTCTTCCAAAACGAAGCTGCTATCAATTAACCACCATAGACAACTACATCTCTCTGCCATTATCATGGAACAGGCTTGCCTCCCAGAGAGTAAAACACTATGCCTGCTTAGCCTGACATTCTCAGCGGACCTCAAATGGAATGACTATATCGAATCCATTGCTAAATCCGCTGCTATGAAAGTCGGCTCTCTGTGCAGGGCCCGGAAGTTCTTTCCGTCTGAATCTATCCTGCAAATATATAAATCTACCATCCACCCGTGTATTGAATACTGCTGCCACATCTGGTCGGGTGACCCTGCTATTCTCCTCGGGGTTCTTGACAAAATACAACAGAGAATCTGTAACTTGATCGATACCGACTTGGCTGACCGCCTACAGTCACTCTCTCACCGGCGTGACGTGGCTTCCCTGTGCCTCTTCTATAAATACTTTCAGGGCTTCTGCTTCGATGGTGCTCCCTAGGTATGAATTTGCACGAGATACTAGATTAGCAACTAGGTCCCACCCTTTTACAGTGAAACCGATGAAATGTAACCGCAATTTCTACTCCAACAACTTCTTTTCTCGCACTTCTCGCCTGTGGAATTCCCTTCCGCATACTTGCTTCCCCGACGGCTACAACCTCCAGGAGTTTAAATGTAAGGACAATAGACACCTCCTAACACACTAACTCGCACCCATTCTTTCAAACACTCTTCCTATGTACCTCCTTACTCGTCTATCACCCTCTTTCTGACATTTCCTATATCCAATCGCTCAATGTAACCCCCTGCGATATAGTGGCATTGGAATGCCTTGCTTGGGGTGATATGAATTATTGATAGCAAGTGGTAGTAAGACAGTTATAAGACAGTCTTAAGCTTTATAATTGACACCTGAAAGTAAATACGTTTCTATTAAATATGCACACACCTATGAAATATGACTACCACTAAGAAGTAAATGCGACCCTATGAATTATGTTTTATCACCCGGTATTAAACAGTTATTTGCAACATGAATATCGTCAGAAAGTAAATACAGCCCTCTGAAATATGCTTACACAGTTGTAATAAACAGTGCTATGCATCATAAATGCCGATTGGAAGTAAATATGTCTCTATAAAATATGCACAGCAATTGGTAGTAAAAGAGACATAGGCAAAATGCATATCACCTGGAAGAAAATATGGATGAAAGTGCTCTGAAACATGAATACCAACTGGATATAAAAAAACGACCTTATAAAAATTGCATACCACTTTCTAGTAAAATGATCCCATTCAACATGAACAACATATGAAAATAAACACGGGTCTGCTAATTATGGATACAACCTGGTAGTAAGACGGTCCTATGAACATGATTGAGAAAATGCAACTTCTTCGGACAGATTTTAAGACATTACTTATATATTGGTTAAATGGGTCGGCATTAAAAAATTCATAAATCTAATATAGTTACTTACACTCACTTATACTTTTTGAGAGGAACAGAATGTTCAGTTAAAATCCACATATATCAAATGAAGAACTATTTGGGTGCCCACAGACTATTGACAACACAATCTGGTAAAAGATAAATCCCATTTACTGGCTCTTGATGGAGTGGTGACAAAGAGCTTGTGAATAAGTTTCTACTCTGAGATCTACGAGGGTCATTTCAATAAATAAGGTAAATTTTTCTTAGGTGATAGAAGCTTACTTTTTTATTTTTATTTTTTATTTTTCAACATAGTCTCCCAGCAGTGTCACACACTTTTTGCACAATCATCCGTATTCCCTCAGCGTAAAAATCTTTGAACTGATGTCTCAGCACTTTTTAATTCATTGTCACTTTCAAACTTCTTTAAACAATTTAGCCCATTTGTACAAATTTCTTTGGATAAAACATGTGGCACCATAAACAGTTGCCATTCTCCTATGAATTTCAACTGGTTTGCCCCCTTCAGCAACCAAAAACTTGATAACTGACTTCTGTTTAATCCTGGAGCATGCTTCTTGTTCGGCCATCTTTGTTAATCTCCAAAACTCTCACAGTTTTTTTGTTTTTTTTCAATATGCCAAAAAATGAAATCCCTTTCAAAAAGAAGTAAAGGAAAAAATCTATCTAAACTTAATTATAAATGAAACTTTGTCTCTGTGTGTATGTGTGTGTCTGTGTATGTGTGTATCCGTTACCTATAGACTCCGAAACGACTGAACAGATTTTCTTGAAAATTTACACAGTTGTACCTTTAGCGTCTGCGAGATTTCTTAGCTAGAATTTGTGTCGGGTACCCCGATAAATATCGATAATCGGAAAAATCGGGTTATAGAAGGAGTGGTCCGATTTTAATCAAAGACATAAAAAACGATATTCAGAAGCTTCAAGGTTGCAGTTCTTACAATAGTGCAGAAAATCGATAATATATATATATATATATATATATATAAAAGGCAAGATATTTGTGTGAGTGTATGTCTGTTTATCCGCCTGTCTGTCTGTAATTTCTTTCAGCCTTTTATTTTAGTTTTTGCTTCGGGTTTGACTCTAAGTAGGTATAATTGTAGTTCTAAGTCTCAGCCATGATACCATTTATTCAAAGGACTTGTTTAGCCTTCAAAATTCAGTTTACGACGAAAAAAAACTTATTTGATATCGATACCAGGAAATCAAAATTTGACTTACATCCATTCATTTTTCTTTCAGTCTACTGTTTCGCTTTAACTGGAAACAACTATTGCTTTTTAGTCTTTTGTGCCAACGTCCAAAGTGTCTGAGCTTCAGGACCATAGATTAGTTTTAAAGCTTTCATGACACCCGAGCAACGCCGGGCTATACTGCTAGTTAAAAATAAAGAAAGCTTCTATCTGTATCCTTATACCGATAAAATCACATTATTTATTGAATTACACTCGTACTTGTGTGGAAAAGCTTCAGAGATTTGCCAGTACAAAACTTCATTGATTAACCGATAGAGGACGTCAGAATCAGGAAGGATCAATTATGTTGAACTATAGCTGGCAAACATCGTTGCAAAGAAATGTTCAGAGGTGTTCCGCTAAAGACGTGCAGATAGATCTTAATCTAATTCATTTAATAGGGATATAAATGCTCTACTGTATAAGAGGAAGGAAGGCTAATGATGAGGTTGTTCAGGAACTTAGATATAATTTCACTGTAAATATGTTTTGGTACTTTTCTATTTAGCATACTCTCTTTGAGAAATTTTTAAGTGTCGGAAGAGGAGAAGACAACGGCGCCGTGGGCCTCTCTGATTTCGGACCCTTCGTCCATCTGTTTATCACCCACGGCACGTCAGATGACGACGATAACTATCCGAAAGACTTTCCATTATTTTCCGTAAATTTACAGTTTTAAAGCTTTCTTTTAATTATCAATGCATTATTTCGGTTCTTATTTCTAAATAGAAATTATCTAAACTTATAAATTGAACTTTGTCCGTGTGTGTATGTATCTGTGCGTGTGTGTGTCCGTTACCTATAGACTCCGAAACAACTGAACCGATTTTCTTGAAATTTTGCACAGTTGTACTATAAGCGTCTGCGAGTGTTCTTAGCTAGGTTTTGTGTCGAGGTACCCCCCGATAAATATCAAAAATCGATAATCGAAAAAATCCGGTTATACAAGGAGTGGTCCGATTTTAATCAAATTTGATACACTCATAGACAAAGACATAAGAAACGATATACAGAAATTTCAAGGTTGCAGTTCTTACAGTAGTGCAGAAAATCGATAATATGTATATATATATATAAGGCAAGATGTTTGTGCGTGTGTCTGTTTATTTCTCTGTCTGTACTTTATACAAATCCACAATTTTTATTCGATTCTCACCAAACTTCGCACAATATTCTTTAGACGGAGTCTGAGCTCCAGGACCAGGATTAGTTTTAAAAGCTTTCATTACATCCGAGCATCGCCGGGCTATACTGCTACTCTAGCCATATTGTGAAACTTTTTTTCTCGTTTTTGCTATTAAGTGTTAATTTCTCTAGTTTTAAGGATTTTATACATTATGTTACATCAGTTGAAGTATTTTTTTCCTTTTTTTATTTGTTTTAGCTTTTGTACAGAGCCCCAAGGGCAACTCGATGTGGAATGTTACAGATTAAGAGACACGGCTTCTGCGGATATTTGTCAAAGAAAACGATAAACCATCGACTTAAACAGATTAAGATTGTAGTGATCAGGGATGAAGCCTCAGTGGATTCGGCTCCACAGAGTAATGATTCGTGGGAAGAAACTGTTTGAGAAAAAAGAAATACGGGGCGGGGAAGAATACAATTTGTGCCAATACGTGTTGTATGGTGAGTCTTAGACCTGAAGGTGAGGACGGATGTTGCAAAGAAATGTAATTTAACTGAATATTCTCAATGGTAACAGCGACAGAGAAGCAAGTGGCTTGCGACGTCTCGTCTGTAAAAAAAAATTAATGGTCAATAATTCATCAACCATTCGGAGACGTTTTTGGAGATTATCGTAAGTGGAAAATGGCACCTCGACGTGGTGCAATGGTTAGCAAGCTTGTCTCACTAGAATCTGTTACAGGTGAGTAGTGAATTCGATCCTCTTTAGGTATCGCATAAATTTGGACCTGTGTCACATTTAAACGGCGCTTAGAAAATCCACTATCGTAAGTAAAAAAATGTAGACGATGCAGCTTCTCTCTCTCTCTATCTATCTATCTATATATATAACATTTGTCTTCTTCTATGTGCCTTGTTCTTTCAGTACGTAGGCGATCATGGCCTTCCACGTCTCTCTATCTCTGGTGGCTCTTAGCACTCTTTCTCCCGTGACACCTGGAAACACCCGTTCTGTCATCCACCCGCTCAATCCCTTCAAATATCTTATCCGCTGCTTTACTCTGTCTCTTTTTCCCTCCATTTGGCTTGTTATTATCAAGTTCTCCAAGCCCTCTTTCCTCGTTGCTTATCTCAGGAACTACAGTTGTCTCTTCCTGATGCTCTATATGAATTTACTTTTCGTTTCCATTATTTTCAACACCTCGTCATTGCTCACATACTCGGTCCACGATATCTGCAGCATCCTTCTGAAGAACCACATTTCAGCTGCTTACTGATCTGGAAAAGGAAACGATATTTTATTTGCGATTGTTTGGTAAATCCAGAGGAGATTCTCTGTCGTCAATTTCATTAATTAAATAATGCTTTTGATTATCTATTATGTGATTTGCTCTGCTAATAGTTAGCACCAGAAAATAGGTTTGTTAATGGGTTTTACATAGATAAATATGGTTTTTAGGTACCTTATGTGCGTTGTGGTACAGTGGAAATCGGCTCGGAACGTAGAAACCGGGGATCCGAATTCCAGTTGAATCCATTGTATTCACTTACGAGCAAATACCCTTGGGAAAGGTATTAATCCGTCTCTTCCTTCCAGTTATGGGTTAAATAGAAGAACAGATTGGGTTCTATAGCCTTGGACGGCAACCAGTCTACCGCAGAAAGCAATGGTAACCTACTGCGGGATAATCTTCTGCCCAGTCAGTCATGTCTCTTTCGAGACATGATCGCCCAAGCGTGTATCACGTATGGCACTTAACTGACTGATAATAGATGGAAACATGATTAAGGCTACACACTGAGCATAAAGTGGGGGATCAGTTTTATATTGTTATTGAGTAATAAACTGATCCCCCACTAATTACTACTTAATAATACAATACATCTCTTCCTCCTCTAAATACAAGTCAAATAACAGGACAGATTGGGTTCTATAGCCTTGGCTGGCAACCGGTCTACCGCAGAAAGCAATGGCAACCTACTGCGGGATAATCTTCTGCCCAGTCAGTCATGTCTCTTTCGAGACATGATCGCCCAAGCGTGTATCACGTATGGCACTTAACTGACTGATAATAGATGGAAACATGATTAAGGCTACACACTGAGCATAAAGTGGGGGATCAGTTTTATATTGTTATGGAATAATAAACTGATCCCCCACTAATTACTACTTAATAATACAATGCATCTCTTCCTCCTCTAAATACAAGTCAAATAGCAGGACAGATTGGGTTCTATAGCCTTCGTCGGCAACCGGTCTACCGCAGAAAGCAATGGCAACCTACTGCAGGATAATCTTCTGCCCAGTCAGTCATGTCTCGTTCGAGACATGATCGCCCAAGCGTGTATCACGTATGGCACTTAACTGATCTGTGGTTGGGTTATATCTTTGTGTTAGAGAATGTGAGTGAAAGAGAGAGATTGCTGAAATTTTTAGCGCTTATCATGTTACTTTTCTATTCATCTGTTTTTTTAAATAATCCTGCTCAGTGTTTTTAATTCTTGAACCATTCTGTTTTACTTTTATAATACCTATTCATTTCCAGATCTCTTATTCCGAAACTGTCTAGATTCTCCATTTGAAACTCATTTCATTGATTTCTGCATTTCCCTACAGATTTATTCTAGTTTTATTCTTGGAATTTATTGCATCGTGTTCCTATCTCTGTATGTCTTGTGCTTCTTGTTTAACATGTTGTTTGCAGACTCCTTTGCTATTTGGATGTCTTTTTTATATTTACACTAGCAGTATAGTCCGGCGTTCCTCGGGTGTAATGAAAGCTTTAAATCTAATCCATGGTCCTGAAGCTCAGACACTTTGGACGTTGGCACGAAAGACTAAAAAGCAATAGTTGTTTCCAGTCTAAGCGAAACCGTAGACTGAAAGAAAAATGAATGGATGTAAGTCAAATTTTGATTTCCTGGTATCGATATCAAATAAGTTTTCCGTCGCAAACTAAATTTCAAAGGCTAAATAAGTCCTCTGAGTAAATGGTATCATGGCTGAGACTAAGAACTACAATTATACCTACTTAGAGCAAAACCCTTAAACCAAAAACTAAAATGAAAGGGCTGAAAACCTGATTTTAATCAGACCCGATAGAATACCGGAGTATCGATTTCCAATACCGGAATCAAATAAGACCTCCCAACATAAAATAACCTAAGTACATAAAAACTTATAGTTCCCATCGGAAGTAAAAATGGAGAAAATTAGCCATATTGATGGCTGAATATCGGTTTTTGATTAGATTCTATAGAATATCGGGGTTATTGATTTCCAATATCGGAGAAAATGGGTTGTCTGAGAAGATCTACTAATGTTTGAGACTAAAAATTATAATTTTACCAAGTTAAAGCAAATTCTATATCAAGAACCACGATAAAAGGGCTGAAATCCTGATCTTGATCAGACTTGATCGAATATCGATTTCCGATACCGGGGAGAAATTGGAAAAAATATGTAGCCTATGACCTGACCGGAAGTTTAAAAAATATTTGTGCGAAATTTGGTGAGAATCAGATAAAAATTGTGTATTTGTATAAAGGACATGCAGACAGATAGACAGATAAACGGACACACACACAAACATCTTGCCTTTTATATATATATATATATATAGATTTCGTCTTAACCCACACCTGTATGAGTATTCTTTTGTATTTTATTTAATACATTTTTTTTATATTTCATCTAATACTATATTTCATTTAATACTATAAAATGTTTTCGTATTTCATCTAATAGTATAAAAGTTTTTCGTATTTAATCTATTAATATAATTTTTTTGTATTTCATCCAATACTATAAATGTTTTTCGTATTTCATCTAATACTCTAAATTCTCCCTGCAGAATTCCAGTCCTTTCCAGTTCAGTTCATTATGTTTATTTTTGGTTGGTTAGATTTATTTTTAGTGTTTTTTCTTTTTTTTTCATTAACGTTATATTAATAAATTTAGTGTGAAACTGAAGAGAGTGACAAGAAAGGACTACAAATAAATTGCAAGTAAACCGAATGCATGGTCATCATAAAAGAGGGCACCCCAAAATGCCAAATACAGATCGGGGATTCTAAAATCAAACAGTTACAAAAATTTAAATATCTAGTAATTTTTCTAACAAAATACGGGAAGTGAATGCAAAGAATTCAACTGGACTTCGAACTCGGCCTCTCGATTTCTCATTTCCAGCTGATATCCACTGCACCAAAACGCGCATCGCCAATTGCTTTCAGTAGCAACTCTAATCTTCATTATGTCGTCAATTTTTCATCTTACTTTATAATGATGTTGATTGTTCTCTCATCGTATTTGTTTTAATTGCCTCAAATGAAATTATTTAAATTGGGTTTAATATGAAATGATTACCAAACATATTTTAAACTAAACCAGTACCTTTAGCTCACGTAAAATACAAAATAATTTTGAGAATTTTTAAGTTTTAAGCTAATTTTTGGCAAATTTTTCAGTTACAAATTAATTTATGATTTTAGTTTTTGTGGTCTTTGCTTAGTTCTAATTCAAGCAAGTTCAAGCTAACCTTGCGCATTTATTTCAATTACATATTCATTTATGCAGTAAGCTCAGTTTCAATCTAGATATATGCAATTAACTCAGTTTCATATTTTGTGGTTTGAGCTCAGATTCAAATTAATATTTTTATTTTAACCCTTGTTTTAAATTAATTTTGTGTTTTAGCTCAGTTACGTTACAAAGTAATCTTGTTCGTTTAGTTCAGCGTCAAATTTTGTGCAATTAGCTAAGCTTTGAACAACAGATCAGTACCAAATTTTGTTCATTCAGCTCTGTTCAAATTTCAAATTTCTCAAATTAATTTTTAAATGATTTAATTGCCTCAAATTAAATGATTTTATATCTTTTTTTTTTTAATTGCCTTTGGTTCTTTTTCTTTTTTCTTGTAAATTTTCCGTATTATTATCTGAATTGAGATCTATCATTATTTGCCATGTCTATTTTGTTTTTGTATTCAACGTGATATGCTTTCGGTATATCACGTTGAATACACCGGTTCTCGTTCGATCACCAAAGTTAAGCAACGTTGAGTCTAGTCAGTATTTAGATGGGTGACCACTAGAGAATACCAGGCGCTGTAAGCGTTCAGTGACGGATGTGCGTTGTGGTGCAGTGGATATCGGCTTAGAAAGAGAAATCGGTGAGCCGAGTTCGAATTCCAGTTGAGTACCCTACATTTACTTCAGCACTAGTACCCTTGGGAAAGGTATTAATCCGTCACTTCCCTCCAGTTATGGGTTAAATAACAGAATGGGGCCTGGAAGCAATCCATCTAGTGTTGGTGTCACAATAAAAACAGCTTTGGTAGCCCTGGTGAAGCATCAAGTATTCAGCTATTTGACAAGTTTATGAATTTCCCTGCAAACTGCGCCAGGGTTCCAAATGCTCAAGGAATACTGGAAGGGTGTAGTGAGTTCTATCTCGGTAAATGGCCGCAGGACGACGATTGCGTTTTTTACGGAATATATAGTTTTATCAACGTAATCTAATGTTTCTAATTCTAGCCACGAAACTTCAATATTGTCTCTCTTTTTTCTTTTTCTTTTTTTTTTTTTTTTTTGCCATAATGGTTATTATTTATGTTTATTCTGGACTGGGTCATTATCTCTTATTTGCATGTATTTAATGATCATTCAAGCGGAGTAGATATTATTTAAACATTTCTGTTGTTTTTATTATTGAATATACCTTCTAATAATGCTTTTATATTTTATGGTTTTCATTTTTCTCTCCTTTTCTTCTGTTTTTCTTTTGGGTTGTTAAAATTTCGTCAAATCCCACCATATTTTTCCGTTATCTCTCAATGTTTATAACGTTTTTCTCATCTTCAGGGTGACTAAAAAAAAAACAAAAAACAGAACCCATAAATACTGTGAGTTAGTTAAGTGTCATACATGGTACATGCTTCGGGCGATCATGTCTTGAAAGCAATATGAGTGACTGTGCAGAAGATTATCCCGCAGTAGGTTTCCATTGCTTTCTGCGGTAGACTGGTTGCCTACCAAGACTATAGAACCCAATCTGTCCTATTATTTGATTTACAGCCGGAGGGGGGGAATGTATTATACTATTTAGTATTAATTAGTGGGGGATCAGTTTATTAATTAATAACAATAGAAAACTGTTCCCTCACTTTATGACCAGTACAAGACTTAATTATGGTTCCAACTATTACAGTCAGTCAGTCAGTTAAGTGCCATACGTGATACACACTTTGGGAGATCATGTCTCGAATGAGATATGACTGACTGGGCAGAAGATTATCCCGCAGTAGATTGCCATTGCTTTATGCGGTACACCGGTTGCCAGTCAAGGTTATAGAACCCAATCTGTCCTGCTAATTAACTCATTGATGTAAGAAGAGATACATGATACACGCTTTAGGCGATCATGTCTCGAATGAGATATGACTAACTGGGCAGAAGACCATCACGCAGTAGTTTGCCATTGCGTTCTCCGGTAGACTGGTTGCCAGGCAAGGTTAAGAACCCAACCTGTCTTAATATTTAACCCATAACTGGAGGAAAGAGACGGATTAATACCTTTCCCAAGGGTATTTCTACGTGTACTCAGTAAAAATATCATTCATGTAAGTGAATGGAAAGAATTCAACTGGGATTTGAACTCGGTTTTCCGATTTCTCTTTCCGAGTCGATATACATTGCACCGCAACGCACATCCTGGGTCACTTGGTAGAAGTCCCTAAAAACACCATATATAAGGCTCAAGAAGCAGCAAGAATTCTAGTTATAAGCGTCGTATTATTATTATTATTATTATTATTATTATTATTATTTTCATCATTGTCACCAATATTTTTTTTGTTTCTTTGCTGTTTTTTAGTATTGCTAATCTGACAGTTTTCTGAATTGTCGTGTTACTCAGCAGACGATATCTTATAACTTATAGTTTATTTTGTCACCGTTTTTAATATACGAGCAGTCTCTTAACAATGCCATTCTCCCTCGAGGTATTCGGTTCGTGATACATATTTGAGTTCAATTTTTAAAGTTTAAATTAAAACATCTGATACCATCATTTCGTTATATTTGCAAACTATGACCTATTTAGCTACTATTACCAGAGTCACTAATGCTTAAAACAAAATATTGAATCATACCTTAATATCTTCGTAAAATCGTCTATTATTATTGTTATTATGTCATTTTTTCATCATATTTCGATTTCTGCTTTGGTCTCATTACCAACCAAGTCTGCAGGTCGTGGCGTGTTGTTATGACTCCATTTCATGTTTTTCTATCTTCCCTATCATCCCTAGCATTACGTAGATAAAGTTTTCCTTAGTGTGTGGGCTGTACTTAATAAGACAATTTTTTGTATATCTCTTAAGCTGGGGTTTCCAGGGATTCTTTCAATGTGTTGTTTTGTTCCATTTTTTATCACTCCAAGTGCACCTACTATCACTGGCACAACTCTTGTTTTCAATTTCCACATTTTTTCTATTTCAATTTCCAGGTCTTTATATTTTGACAGTTTTTCAAATTCCTTGATTGCTATGTTACAATCCGCTGGACAAGCCATATCAATTAATAGACAAGTTTTCTCCTTCTGGTTTTTAACAATAATGTCTGGTCTGTTTGCTTCAATTTTTCTGTCTGTGTAGATGGTGTAATCCCATAGAATGGTTACATCTTCTATTTCTGTAACCGGTGCTGGATGATGTTCATACCAGTGTTTGTTTACAGCTTTTCCATAATGTTTGCACATTGCCCAATGTAAATATTGCCCAACTCTATCGTGGCGATTTTTATATTCGTTTGGGGCAAGCACAGAACAGCCTGAGATTAGGTGGTCTATTGTTTCTTGGTGTTTATCACAAAACCTGCATTTTGGATCCATATTATTATGCATAATATTTGCCTGAAAGTTTCGCGTGAAAAGACTTTGGTCTTGTGCTGCAAGTATAAATCCTTCAGTTTCAGACTTTAATCCAGATGCACGTAACCATCGATGAGTATTAACTTTATCAACATTGGATTTATTGGCACGTACTGGATATTGGCCATGCAGAGGTTTGTCTTGCCAGCGCTGTTTCATCTTTTCAAGAGCTTTATCTTTGGCTTTCATTTTCATATTTTTTGCCGCAATAGTTGGTTCTTGGCTACTGTTTTGCTTTTCTACAGAATCTACTAACTGTAAATCTTGTTTGAATTTACTGCCTTCTTTTATTATTGAATATTTTTTCTTTCTTTCTTCATGTTGCCTTACTAATTGTAACATCCAATCCTTTGTTGTTTCTATGTATGTTAGTAAGCCAATAGTTGTTGTCTTGTATGACAATTCCAGCTGAATAAGACCTCTACCACCTTCTTTACGGGGTATGTATAGACGATCTACATCAGCCTTTGGATGATGCATCTTATGCTTAGAAAGAAGCTTTCTTGTTTTAGCATCTTTATTTTATTATTATTATTATTATTATTATTATTATTATCCAATTGCTGCTATGGTCAAACTATCTACTATCTACTAAGTCTGCGGAAAGATCTAAGGCATGTCGTGGTGGGTTGTTATGGCGACATTTCGTTTGTTTTTATATTTTCCATAACACTCATAGCATTAGCATTTTCTTAGCGTGTGGTCTGTACTTATCAAGACAATTTTTTCTTTTAAGCGGGGTTTCCAGGGATTCTGCAAATGTGTTGCTTTGTTCTATATTTAATCATTCCAAATCCACCGTCTATCACTGGTACTATACTTGTTTTTGATTTTCTCATTTTTCTATTTTGATTTACAGATCTTTATTAATTTATTATTATTATTTTGTCATTTCTCATCTCAATTCGATTGCTGCTATGGTCGTACGACCTACCAATTCTGCTGGAAGACCCAAGGTAGGTCGTGGTGTGTTGTTATGGCTCCATCTCATATTTTGCTACCTCCCTTCACATCCCTAGCCTTAAATAGACAAAGTTCTCCTTGGTTTGTGGGCTGTAGTTAACAAAACAATTCTTTGTATATCTCTTAAGCTGGATTTTCAAGGGATTCTTTCAATGTGTTGTTTTGTTCGAGTTTTGATCATTCCAAGAGCACCTACTATCACTGGCACGATTTTATTTTTCGATTTGCACATTTTTTTTCTTTTTCAATTTCCAGATCTTTATATTTTGACAGTTTTGCGAATTCCTTAGTTGCTATGTTACTATTCTTATTATCTAAACTTATTTATAAATGGAACTTAATCTCTGTGTGTGTCTGTGTGTGTGTGTCCGTTACCTATAAACTCCGAAACGGCTGAACCGATTTTCTTGAAAATTTACAAACCTGTACTATAAGCGTCTACAGGTGTTCTTAGCTAGGTTTGTGTCGATGTACCCCCGATAAATATCGATAATCGATAATCGAAAAGATTGGGTTATAGAAGGAGTGGTCCGATTTTAATCAAATTGGATACACTCATAGACAAAGACATAAGAAACGATATTCAGAAGTTTCAAGGTTGAAGTTCTTACAATAGTGCAGAAAATCGATAATATATATTTATACAAGGCAAGATGTTTGTGTGTGTGTCTGTTTATCTGTCTGTATGTCCTTTATACAAATCCACAATTTTTATCCTATTCTCACCACACTTCACACAAATATTCTATAGGCTGAGTCTGAGCTCCCGGACCATAGATTAGTTTTAAAGCTTTCCTTACACCCGAGAAAAGCCGGGCTATACTGTTAGTTATTAATATTATCGTATTTAATGAATATTATTTACCTTGCCCGGTTGGTTATATGGTGGCATGTAGGCTAACTGGCAGATCCCAGTGCAAATTAATCGCATAGCCCCATGGTTCCCGACCCCGGGGTAAATTACCCCAGTAACGCAATGAGCTCATATTTTGTGGGTATGATGGTTGGTTTGGGAACTTCAGGAAAATATAGCTTCATTTTGTGGGAAATTGGAACTATGGAACCAGACGTATTGGAAAAGGAATTTTTGCAAAGTTTTTTTTGCATTGGATGCCTTCGATGATAAATTTAATTCTGAAGACATCCTCAGTCACATGAAGACAGACATCAGTGATCACCTAAATGGCCTCTTGGAAAACTTACGTACGTACTATCCAAACTTGAATAATTCCAACAATGAATGTGTAAGAAATCCATATCTTGGTAGTGAAGATACCATTCCTGATGAGGACTATCCAGCAAAAGAAAAATTTCTCACACTCAGGATGAACAATACACGGAAGCTTTTGTTTGAGACCAAGTCTGGTCTAGACACATTTTGGATCTCTCGTTTGCAGGATATACCAACTCTAGCCTATAGAGCAATAAAAATCCTCATTGGATTTTCAACCACTTATCTATGTGAACAAGCTTTTTTCTTCTGTCCTTGGTATGAAGACTAAGAAAAGTAGCAGACTCAACGTGGCAAACGATGCCCGAATAGCTCTTTCAGTCACAAAACCAAGAATAAATAAACTGGCACAGGCAATACAAGCTCACGGGCATGTGTTCATTAGGGTAATGGATAATAGTGAAATTGTATTTTGGGGTAATCACAGCAAAAAGTTTGGGAACCTATGACACATCCCAATCACACTTATCAATGACTTCATCTATATCTTTCCCTATATCAATTTTTTTCCTTTTGCCCAAGAACTCCAGACCCTGTCCTAGGGCTCTGATAAAGACTGCACTTACTCTCACCTTCCTGGTTAACAAATTTTTCTATCTTCATTCAAACGGAATATTATTAAATTATTTTTATTCCTCATTATGACTTACTATTTAAGCATAGATATTTCAGCAATATATTGCCAATGGGCTTCCAGTAAAAGTTTCCTTTTTTTTGTCTTTCAGGAATAATGCTCTTAGATTTAAGGATTTGGAACTTTATTTCATATCAGACGAAGAGGTTTATGTATCTAAATCTAAATTTATTTATAAATAAACTTTGTCTATGTGTGTGTGTGTCTGTGAGTGTGTGGGCCCGTTACCTATAGATTCCGAAACAGCCGAACCGATTTTCTTGAAAATTTACACAGTTGTGCTATAAGCGTCTGCGAGTGTTCTTAGCTTGATTTGTGTCGAGGTACCCCCGATAAATATCGAAAATCGATAATCGAAAAAATCGGGTTATAGAAGGAGTGGTCCGATTGTAATCAAATTTGATACACTCATAGACAAAGACATAAGAAACGATATTCAGAAGTTTCAAGGTTGCAGTTCTTACAGTAGTGCATAAAATCGATCATATATATATATATATATATATATATATATATAAGGCAATATGTTTGTGTGTGTGTCTGTTTATCCGCCTGTCTGAAAGACGGAAACCACATCCTAAACGGGGAACAAGGAATGAGCCTCTTAACCTGTTCAATAGACGTGGGTAGATTGTGAACCGGGCGATAGAGAGATCTATCTACTCTAATTGGATCTATCTACTACAAAGCGTCTGAGCTCCAGGACCATGGATTAGTTTTAAAGATTTTATTACACCCGAGCAACGCCGGGCTATATTGTTAGTTCCAGATAAATTGTGATTGTTCAGTAATTTCGAAGAGAGGTCTCACTGTCACCAGTTTTATAAATCAAATAATGTTTTACGTTAGATATTCTGTGTATAGTTCTTACAACACGGAACATTTGGAAATAAATTTATTAATGGTTTTTGCATAGATAGAAAAGCATTAACCAGACATTAGGTACTTTATCATTTGCTGGGAATTATCTCCCCATTTTTTTGTTTTTGCGCGGTGAGACCATTAAGTATAATTTTTAACGTTTATCTTGTTATTTTCCTATTCGTCTTTTCTTTACTAAAATTCAGCTCGGTGCTCTTAATTCTTAATCCATTCCACGTTTCTTCGATAATTTTTTTTTTCATTTCCAAAATTCTTTCAATGATTTTGTCATCTGCCTGTAGAATTTATTCCGAGTTTTATTTCCGAAATTTATTTCTCTTTTTTTTAATCAATCGCTCCTCACTTTTAATTCCCATGCACTGTTCTCTTGCCTTAATGGTACATTCTTTTATATTTTTTCCTATTTGAAGTTTGTCTTCCTTTCTTCAGGAAATGTGAAGCGTTCTCACTCCTCTCATTACAGCTGTCACTACTTCATGTTTAACAGATTTTCTATCTTTTCATAACCAGCATTACTATTATTATTATTATTATTAGTAGTAGTAGTAGTAGTATTTTTAGCTTGTCATTTTCATCATAATTTCATTTCTGCTATGGCCACACTACCTACTAAGGCTGCGGAAAAGCTAAGGCAGGTCGTGGTGTGTCGTTATGGCTATATTTCTTTTTTTTATCCCCCCCCATAACATCCCTAGCGTTACATAAACAAAGTTCTCCTTAGTGTGTAGGATGTACTTAACAAGACAATTTTTTTGTATATCTCTTGTGTTTTTTTTTGTTCCATTTTTATCAATCCAAGTGCACCCGCTATCACTGGCAAGATTCTTGTTTTCAATTTCCACATTTGTTTCTATTTCAACTTCCAGGTATTTAGGTTTGATAGTTTTTTTTTTTGTTTTTTTTTTCCAATTCCTTGGTTGCTATGTTACATTCTGCTGGACAAGGCAAGATTTTTTCTTTTCTTTTTCGACAATAATGTCTGGTCTATTTAATTCAATTTTCTTGTATGTGTAGATAGTGTAATTTCATAGGATAGCGATATCTCCTATTTATTTACCCAGTGTTGGGTGATGTTTATACCAGTATTATTATTATTATTATTATTATTATTATTATTATTATTATTTTAGCTTAATCCTATTTTCTTGAAAAAGTCATTTTGCTTAGAGGGATTAGTCTCTTTTCAAATTAAAACAGCAAAATATTTAATGATTTTTAATATAAATGTTTCTTACAATTTGTCTACATAAACAAACCAAACTTTTTTTCACACTAACCATTCTGTGTCTGCCGCCACCCTGTCATATATACATTTCTTTTATTTGCGAATAAATCGTATTAGTATTGATCTTATTCCTATTGAGGAACATGTTACAGTTCCCTTTCAAATCTCGTCTTTCGATTTTTTGGTTCGTCACCATCTTTTATTTTATTTCTGTCATACGAAACGGCCTTCTTTTTCTTCTTTTCTTTTATATATATACTCAGGGATAGTCGTTAGCATGTCAGTGGTAGATCTGGCAAAGCGGAAGTCATAATGTATGTCGGATAATAGGCAGTGGGCTGTGAGATGTTGATCCACTACAGCATTGATGATGGCCTCGAACACTTTAACAAAAATCGGTAAGAAACTGATAGCGTGATAATTGGAGAGATCTGAGGGTTCTTCAGAGTTCTTAAAAACAAAAACCACAGAGAAGGTCTTCCAGCAGGCATGAATGCAAGAAACAGAGCCAGTAGTGGTAGAGTTTGGAGAGAATTCAGGGGCACATTTCTTTACGATGATGACTGGGATTCTGTCACTTCCGCTAGCCTTATAGAGTCAATTTTTGAAGCTGCCTAAAAAAATAAACGAATCTAAACCAAACAATTCAATGACCATTTATCCCCCATCACACGAGTTATTTTGGAGAGAAAACCAAGACTAAAATTTACTGGGAAAATAAAGATGAGGTTACCAGTGATTTTCTGCTGAGTACACAAAAATATGGACAAAAATGGCTACCAACCATTAAAAGCCGAATATGAATAATCTAACGCCATGGACAGAGTATAATGTTTAGCTGGATATATGAAGAAGGTTACTGAGAAAGAAGTTAGAGAAGAGTTTGAGTTTTTTGAACGACATATGAACGTCTTCGGGTTATTTAATGCAAAACGGTGGGGGTTTAAGGTATTTTTTATGTTCAGTTATAACGAGAAGGTTGAATTAAACAGATTTTGATATGTTTTTTTATTTTAGAAACTGAAGATGTCTTCTAGTTCTGTATTCATAAATGTATCGCTGGTAATATTTTTTCCTTCAAAAATGTATTATAGTAATAATTTTTTTTCTTAAAAAATGTATTGTTGGTAATGTTTCCTTCAAAAAGATATTTTTCTGTAAAATTCTATTTTTATGCTTTCGTAGTGTTTTGACCCTAGTTTGGGGTTAACTATTTGCCCATAGCTGGGACCCTAACAAATTCTACCACTCCGGGTCAGGGTAGACCTGTGAACACAGCAATTAAGAGGTGGTTCACAACCTCCCAATCAGAGGCCTTGCTGCCGGATGCAGTTTATCGTCATACCCAGGACCCGTTAGAGAAGAAGAAAAACGGGTGAGTAGAATAATAAGATAATAATAAAAGAATAATTAGAAGAAAAAACAAAGAAAAAGAAGTAAAAGAAAGAGGTGAGTAATGTGAAAGAGAATATAGAAGAAGAAAATGGTTCCAGTTTTTAAGAACAAGAGAAAACCATCAATTATTGCCCTATCAGCCTCTTAGCGTTTTTGATAAAATGTTCGAGGTCATCATCAATGCTGTAGTGGTTCAACATCTCCCACCCTACTGCCTATTCTAGGTCTTCCGGCTGACATGCTAACGACCATCACTGAGAACATATAACAGGTTCTTGATAAAAACGGCAAAGCCCGAGATGTTGCCCTGGATATCTCTAAAACATTTGACAGAGGGTGGCACGCTGGCCTTCTGCGAAAGCTACAGCGGTATGGTATAACTGGACGCTTGTTTGACCTAATCAAATCCTTCTTATCGAATCGCGTAATGATGGTCGTACTGAACCGGTATGATTTCAGATCCTATCATACTGGTTTTTTTCTTTAACCTGGAATGGTAGTGTATATATATGTGTATATATATATATATATATATATATATAAAGAGAGAGAGACAGAGACAGAGCAAATCTACCGGGTGCGATGTGTAAATTGTTGCTATTTGCCTTGTAAAATTTTGCAAAGTAATAATAACAAAAGAACCCTTCTATTTTCAATAAGAATTATCCACTTGGCAATAAATACTAAAAATAGTATGAAATACATCATTTTTTTTTAAACTGGTATGGCGTAATAATTATCGCCGGTAGTGTACATCAAGAATAAAACAAGAGAAAATTAGAAACAAGCTTGGTTTTTTCAGCCACGCCTAACATATTCACCTTACATTGCACAAAACAATTATTATATTTTTCGTGGAGAAAACTTGCTCTGACGAAAACCAAGTTCAAGAGTTCTGCATAAAAAAAAGTTAAAAATTTAGGAAATTTCACTCAAACGTAATCGAAAATCTTAATAGGCGGCAACATTTTATTAAAAAATAAAGTTGAAGACATAACTGAGTAAAAAGTAATCGTATTTTGTTTTTGAAAGCCTAAATCTGATAACAAAATGGACATTATTTATTA
The DNA here is from genome assembly GCA_037127315.1 of Ascarosepion bandense. Lineage (NCBI taxonomy): Eukaryota > Metazoa > Mollusca > Cephalopoda > Sepiida > Sepiidae > Ascarosepion > Ascarosepion bandense. The sequence goes on from JBBBDQ010000672.1 coordinate 666,503, forward strand.
CTGAAATTAATAAAAAATGCATTCATTTTTAATTTGAAATCAAATCTAGGGTCATTCAGTAAATAATGTGAAATCTTCGGTATAAGGACTACGACGAAGGTCATTCAATAAATATGGTGATTTTTCCGGTATAAGGACTTCTACGAGGGTCATTCAATATATATGGTGAAATTCTCGGTATAAGGGCTTCTAGGAGGATCATTCGATAAATATGGTGAATTTTTCGGTACAAGGACTTCTACGTGGGTCACTCAATAAATAAGGTGAAATTTTCGGTATAAAAACTTCTACGAGGGTCATTCAATAAATAAGGAGAAACTTTCGGTATAAGGACGTCTTCGAGGGTCATTCAATAAATACGGTGAATTTTCTGTATAAGGTCTTCTACGTGGATCATTCAAAAAATAAGGTAAATCTTTCGGTATAAGTATATCTACGAGGGTCATGCAATAAAAAGGTGAATTTTTCGGTATAAGCGCTTCTACGAAGGTCATTCAATAAATAAGGTGAATTTTAAGGTATAAGGACTTCTAATACAGATAGAAGCTTACTTTTTTTTCCTTTACTTCTTTTTCAAAGGGATCTAATTTTTTGGGCATATTGAAAAAAAATTTTGAGAGTTTGGAAGATTAACAAAGATGGCCGGCCAAAAAGCATGATCCTGGAGTGAACAAACGTCAGTTATCAAATTCTTGGTTGCTGAAGGGTGCTAACTAGTTGAAATTCATAGGATAATGATAACTATGTAATGTGTCACATGTTTCAGCTAAAAAATGTCTACAAATGGATTAAATTGTTTAAAGAATGACGGTGCAGTTTTGACGGTGAGGACAGGCCTGGGAGGCCTACAGAAGTGAGGTCTCCTGAGGTGATCGAATCAGTCAATAACCTCATTCATGGATGACATTGCAAGAGTTTGGGACTGTACAAAAAATCGCCCATGATTACCTTGCCTACCAAGAATGCCAGCTGCCGGTGGGTGCCAAAGGTGTCAAAAGTGCAGACCTTCAACGAGCTGGGCTGGGAACTGTTTCTTCATTCCCCTTACAGCCCAGACCTTGCCCCTCCAGACCTTGCCCCTTCAGACCTAGCCCCTTCAGACTTTCACCTGTTTGGTCCCTTGAAAGCGTTTATACAAGAGGCACGAAGTTTGAAAGTGACGATGAAGTCAAAAGTTCTGTGAGCTATTGGCTGAGACATAATTTCAAAGATTTTTACGCCTTGGGAATTCGGAAGCTTGTGCACAGATGGAAAAAGTGTGTGACACTGCTGGGAGACTACGTTGAAAAAAAAAGAAAATAAGCTTCTATCTGTATTAGAAGTCTTTATACCGAAAAATTCACCTTATTTATTAAATGACCCTCGTAAATCATAACTGATATTTTTCTAATGATTTTATTGCAACATCGCAAGATCCGGAGGAATGCGAAATTAAACCTACTGTAAAAAACAAAATGCAGAAAAGAACGCAGTTGTATTTTTGCACTGATTAAACCCAAAACTCTCATATTTTCCTCATTTAATAATTGTTGTCCATTGAAATGTTTTTCGTCCATTAGAAACGTTTAAAGTTATTTACGTCTTTAAAGAATAGGATATTTCTGGTGTTGAATAAAATGAGGCAAACAATAAATGCAATCTTTTGAACAGAACAGAGACTTTACATGTCTCATGTAAATGCATTATTAATGATTTTACTTAAAAAAATGTGTAGAAATTATGAAGAAACCTGTTATCAGGAATTAAGGCAATGGTTCATGATAGAAAACTGGTCATGATATTTCCAATAATTTCTTACGGTTTTCTTCATCATTTTTTAGAATCTTTGATTCAATCGTTTAATTAATGTGTACGATCGTGCAAGAAATAATTAACTTAAAGCAAAACTTGAACACGCAATTCCTGAATTTGTCATGTTATGAAGCAATCAACTAACGATGTGTCAGGTGAATATTATTTGATAATTCGCTCTTCTTTATGTCAAATCTTTCTGCTATTTTTATTTACCAATAATAATATGGCCCGTTGTTCGTACTATTTATCAAGAGCCCCTGGATATAATCCAATGAAGAATCAGCAATATTATTGGTTCTATCCTGTCGTCTTGATTTCATCTCTTTCCCACCACAGTAATGTTGATTTCCTGTGACTTTTCTTTGAATACATTCATAGTAATATTTTGAATGAGCTCATCGGTATGGTGCCTAAACTCTTTGAATTTTAGCGCAGTGTCAGATTGTCAACAGAGTCTCATCAATTTAGAGTCTCATCAATTTAGTCTCATCAATTTAGAGTCTCATCAATTTCGTCTCATCAATTTAGAGTCTTATCAATTTCGTCTCATCAATTTAGAGTCTCATCAATTTCGTCTCATCAATTTAGAGTTTCATTTGGTTAACCTTAAATTCTATGGTAGCAATATCTCCTCGTACTTCTTGCTTGTAGAACTCTCTTCTGGGTCCATGATTTCCAGAAAACTTTAAGATTCAACCTTTTCAATGCAATATCAATCAATATCTACTGACCTCCTGATTACTCTACATCTACGACTTATTAGATAAATCTTGTTAAAAAATATCGACGACATATTTTTCTAACAAGATTTTTAGAATATTCAGGTAAGTAGGTGCAAATTAATAAATATACTGTTTATTAAAAAAATGAGAGCATCATTCAGATATAATTCATTAAAAATAACGTTTAAACAAATAAATTAGAAATATGTCAGATTTAATTCATTTCCTAAGCAACAATAATTATTCTAAATTAATTTTCAATCCGATATAATTTCTTAATACCTTAATTAAAAGCTGTTTTTTCTTAGATATTCTCCTGGGCTAAACTGGGAACGACACATCTCGAAATTAGGAGTAGTTTATCAGATAAAAAAAAAAGTTCGATTTTTCTTTAGTACTGCTTTCGAATCTAGATTGATCGTTATAAATAGAGATAGCAACTCAAACACGTGTAAGTCAGTTAAGTGCCATACGTGATACACACTTTCGACGATCATGTCTCGAAAGAGGCATGACTGACTGGGCAGAATATTAGGTTGCTATTGCATTCTGCGGTAGATATGTTGCCAGCCAAGGCTATGGAACTCAATGTGTCCTGCCAATTAACTCATAGCTGTAGGTAGAAGAGATAGCTTATTATAGATTATTATATTAAGTATAATTATGGGGGATCAGTTTATTACTTCATAATAAAAAAAACTGATCCCCCACTTTATGCCCAGTAGAAGCTTTAATTATGTTTCCAACTACTATATTCTGTCAGTCAATTAAGTGTCATACATGATACACGCTTGGACGATCATATCTCGAAAAAAACATGACAGACTGGGCAGAATATTATCCTGCAATAGGTTGCCATTGCTTTGAACGGTATACTGGTTGCCAGCCAAGGCTATAGAACCCAATTTCCTGCGATTTAACTCATAGCTATAGGGAGAAGAGATTGATTATATTACATTACAATATTAAGTATAATTAGTGG
>JBBBDQ010000672.1:675000-737500 GCA_037127315.1 Ascarosepion bandense
CGTATCTTATCTATCTATCTTATCTATCTATTATCTATCTTATCTATCTATTATCTATCTTATCTATCTATTATCTATCGCAGTTTTTTCATATCTATATATTTTTAGGCGTGTATTTGCAAAATATGCAAACCTGTCAGCACATTGGTGTACATTTGCTTCATACTAGTCAAACGAATCGCACACAAATGCCTGCTTTATTTTTTGATATTTTCAAATGTGTATTTATTCATGAGATATTTTATTAAATAACAAAGATTCCCTGAATCTAAACAGTTGCTAGCAATATTTTGCCACGTTCACCCCATCCTAATTGAATGTAAAAGTAAAATGACTTTTCTCTTCATACAAGCTTTTTCCCCAACCTCCACTCCTACAGTAATTAAATTTCAATGCAGCACGCCAATTATCATGGCTAATTAAATTTTTCTGATGCCTGTAAATACATTTTGCTCAGATTTTCTCGTGAGAGATTTGTAGAGCTCTGAAAAAAATGTTTTAATAAAAAAAACTTTACGAAAAACACAGCTTTATGAGAAACACATCTGTTTTATATTTTATAAAATCTTATTTGAAACCATGTGGTCCTGGGAATGACGGTAAACTGCATCCGGCAGCAAGGCCTCTGATTGATAGATTGTGAGGTGCGTGGAACCACCTTTTAACTGCTGTTGATCTCAGGTCTACCTTGACCCAGAGTTGTAGCACCTGTTACGGTCCCAGCTACGGGAAAATAGTTAACCGCCCCCCCCAAACTGGGGTCAAAACGCTATGTAAGTATAAAAATAGACTTTTATACAAATATATACATAAAAATAAACTTTTATAGAAAAATATTCATTTTTGAAGGAAAAATATTACCAACAATACATTTTTGAAGAAAAAAAATTATTACCATAACACATTTTTGAAAAAAAAAATTATTCTCAGCAAAATATTTTTGTAACAAAACTAGAACACATTTTAAGTTTTCTAAAATAAAAAATAAAAACAAATTTTCATTAAAATCTGAGGAAATCAACCTTCGCATTATAACTGAACATTAAAAAATACCTGAAAACCCCACCTTTTTGGCATTAAATAACCCACAGAGTTTGATATGCCGTTAAACGAAACTCAAAATCAAACTTGAAACCACGATGTACTCAAACCCAGACAAGAGGAAATGGGAGACATCTTAAAAAGTTTCGCCACATTATGAAATATTTTTGTTGGTTCAAAATTACTAACAGACAACTAAAAACAATATGTCTCCCTGTAAGACACTGTCATTACAATACATTAGCTATCTTCATTTCTTGATTTCACGAGACCTATTATGTCTGAGACGAGAACATTTTTATTTGCTTTTCCATAAGCCTTGAGAGTTTCTTCAGGCTTTCTTCTTAAATCTAAAATCTCAATACTTCTGGCTTTATGATGCATAAGGCTATTTACAAACCACACTAGATGATGCTGTTGTGGTTTCAGCATCAAATAGATTTTCCGGAGCGAAGTTCTAGCCATATGCCCAACATATTTTGATCCGATTCTAGTCTGACTGCCACCTGAATTAAAAAATCGGTGCAAAAATTGTGATTAGGAAAGTCATCTAATACAATCCTCTCTATTATAATAAAGACCGTTGCGAATATATGTATGTATGTATGCATCTATGTATGTATGTATGTAAGTATGCATGTGTGTAGAAAAATAATAATTAAATGGATATTAAATTGATATTTAAATTTTTAATAATTAGATTATAATAATAATATAATAGATTTTATAAAGATAATAAAATGAATTTTTAAATTTTTAATAAATAAATACAGATTAAAAATTTTGTTTTCAAATTGTTTTAGAAAAAGAAGAAAATGTAGTCTGAATCGAAATAAAAGTAGTATATTTTCACACAAAGGTCTCTCTAAGTTCGATCAAAAATATAAAATGTTCTCTTTCTTTTCTGTTTTCTTTCTTTTCTGTTTTCTTTTTGTTTTAGAAAATGATAAGATACAGAGAAAACTAAACGAATAATTTTGTAACAATACTAGATACATAAAAGGAATGGAGTCTAGACAGGGGTTTTGATAAACTGAAACTTTTACCGTTAAAATTAAAAAAAGAAATCATGTATACCCCAAAAATATAAACTTTTTTTCTAATTTAAATTAGATCCCTATTCTGATTATTGAAATTAAACGCACATAATTTTTCTGTCTTCCCACATTCATAAAAAACAAACGTATTGTTTGTTATATTCAACTGATAATTATTTTTAGAACAATGATCTAAGATTGCCTGAAACGAGGTAATATCTCAAAACAACGAAATTTCTATGTCACAATGTAAACTATATTAATTTAAAAAAAAAAATTTATTATATATCCAAGTAAATAAAGAACGAAGAAAGTATTAACAACGTTCAAAACATTAATTTTAAAAGAGTGCTCAATATAGAAATAGAGCTATGAATATTTATTATAAGTTAAAGTTTAGAACATGTACAATTCATAACTAAATATAAAAACGTATATTTTGTCTCGACATCGAAAAAACAAGGTCTCATCAGGTAGTTAAAAGAGTACTGGATTGCTATGTGATATCAGTTCCTCAATATAGCAGTGAATGCTGGACAATATCATCAAAGATGAATGAAAACCTTGAAGTAATTAAAATGTGGTTCTACAGAAGGATGCTACGAATGTCATGGATCGAGGATGTGAGCAATGATGAAGTTTTGGAAAGGATGGAAACGAAAAGAAAATTAATACTGAGCATCAGGATTAGACAACTAAAGTTCCTGGGACATTTTTTTTTTAATCATTTCACCCCAAGCAAGGTGAAAACGCCACTGATGTGCAGGGGTCTACATAAATGTAAAAAGATTAATTAGAAAAGAGTGAAGAGTACAAACTAGTTAGAAAGGAACAATAGAAAGCTGAGAAAGCAGGTGCGATGACAGATACATAGGTGGAGAGAAAGGGAAGGTTATGCAGGGGTGGGGAGAGAGCTAGAGTCCAGTGGTTAGGAGATGATATTGACTTTGCATTTAAATTTCTGGAGGTTGTAGCCGTCAGGAAACCAAGAATACGGGAGCGAGTTCCACAGGCGGTAAGTGCGAGAGAAGAAGCTGCAGGAGTAGAATTGTCGTCTGCATTTGGCTAACCTGACTATGAATGGGTGGGACCCAGTTGCCAGTCTGGCTGCACGAGTAAACACCTGTTGAGGAGGCATCAGTGACTTAAGTTCGTCTGAAAAGAAGGAAGGCTTAGAGAACCTGATACTAACAGGCCAGATAGAGGAAAAAAGAGACAGAGGAAGCAGCGGATAACTTATTTGAAGGGCCTGAGCAGATGGATAATAGAACGGAGGTTGCGTGATGTTACGAGAGAAAGCGTGCTAAGAGCCACCAGGGATAGGGAGACGGGGAAAGCCATGATCGCTTACGTTCTGAAAAGACAAAGGACACAGAAGAAGAAGAAGTATTCATTATGTGATTAACAAATTTAAGAAACAGTCCCTTACAATTCAACCTAATAATTTGTAATTCTGAAACATGTAGTTAATTTCCGAACACCCAAATGTGTATATGAAGTATTTCCATACCGAAGAACCGAATATATAAACGTCGTTCTCGTGGAACTGTAATTAGTATATCCCAAATGTCGACAGAATAGATTATGTGCGTTAACAATAGAACATTCCGCTCCGCTATATCTACTTTAACGACGCAGTTAGACCCATTATCTTGATTGTCAAATTTGACAGACCTTCAATTATATATTCTGAAGTGTGTTCCCGCTCTGTATAAACATATTCGTTTATTTTATTCAACTTCAGGATGTCAATAACTGGTGCTTTTTTTTTTTTTTTTTTTTTTTTTTTTGGTAATGTAATTTGTACTCACAATCATTTCTTCGAAGAACAACTTGTGTTTCTATTTCGGCTTGTTACAACAAAGCAACTAACATTTATCTACGACCCCATGTGGACAAAAATAATGACGTGACTCCTTTTTACGCTATACGCTCCCCTCAGATCAGTCGCGTGAAAGAAATATATCTCTGTCTCAATGGAAAATTGAATTGAACTCTATTGTGGTTGATGTAATGCTATCATTATAATCACAATTCCACTGAGGAAAAAAAAATAAGAAAATATTATTTTATCTTCCTTTGTAGAAATGGCACAGAATTATTAGTTACAAAGCTAAGCTGAAAACTATTTCTCTTTGTCACATCGATACGCACGCATATCGCCGTGTTATTATCCTGTCAGGCAGCTCGATTTTTTACGAATATAATTATGACTTTTGAAGATATTCTACTGAAAAATTTCCGGAAAACTATCGGTTGCCAAAATATCTCGAACGTGACGTGGTCATGGTATAAAATGAAAATTGTTTGTTCTTTTTTTTCTTTTTTCAGATGAGATCATTGTTTTTATTATAGAATTAGATTGAATATAAATGCTTGCGACTGTTTACAAAACCAAGTAAATGGTATTGATTTGATGAACACTTTTCAAAACAAAATGAAAAAAAATACGAGTCACATGAAATAAATATGGCGATCGGTTGTAATTCAAATTTGAATTTTTGTATTGATAAATTATTGTTGATTCAAACAATTTATTTTCGTTAAGAAAAGCAAATAAAATTCAACGCTCTGTTTTTAGGATGAGAATACCGAATAAATAATTTCCTTGAGAAATTGAAGAAAATTATACGGGGTAGGCACCCAAAATTAGAGGGTAAGAGAGAGCATATGTTTAATAGAATGAGACCACATAAAAACATGATTTACGCATTCCAGGAAAATAGCCTATTATTATTTCCTATGCAAATATTCAGACGAAATTCATTCTCTAATTTCAACAGTTCGAACTTTTGCAACTGGGGCTTTTCTTACCACTTCCACAGAGTATGATCATCCTTATTTATCCGACTTCTAACTAAAGATTTTCCCTCAATTCTGGACACAAGATAAATGCATATTTTGAAGAAATGAAATTTTCAAAAACATTTAATTAGTTTGGAATATAAACAAAACCCCTTTAATACGATTTAAGTCATTTGTGATGCAAAGGTGGATGCAATTTGCAAAATTCACGTGAACTCGAAGCAATATCTCTACATTGCCGTCAATTGTAGCACATTAACTTTTTTATCGAGTGTGCTGTATCTGTGGTTTTTACACCTTATTCTTCCAAAATGATGTCAATTCTGTCTTCGTTCAATCGCAAGAGTCGGCAACTCATTCGACCTCGCGGGCCGTATCATGTTATAATGACGGGTCACGGACCGGACAAAAATCCATTAATGTAAAATTAAGAAAAATTACATATGCAGACGCCTGTCAACATAAATATTTAAAATATATAATGAAAATAAACATTGAGAAATCAGAAAAACAAAAGAAAATCTAAAATTAAAAAATACCTAACAATACCTATTATGTTAATAAATCTTTACTTTAATGTACAGACGAAATATTTCAACATCCAACTTTCAACCTTCTGTTATTTAAATTGTGGGGACTTCAGCTGTGTTTGGCACAAGGCAAATTTACGAAGCATCTCCGAAGCCCCTGCAGTTACCCCAAAATATTTTTAATCTGTGGAGGTAAAAATATATATTTAATGAAATTTCCTATATGTTTAGACATTCTGTCTATGAAAAAAAATGAATTCAAACATCTCTTCCCAAAAAAATGTTATTTTTGTGGAAGAAACTTTCATGTGTCTACTTTTCAGGACACTTAAATTGTGACCCCCTTCAATCAATGGTCAAAAGTCATCTTTTTTCCGAATTCTATATTAAAATATATTTCATGCCAATTTATCCTGCATTTTTCAAGCGAGTCTCCCTGAGAGCAATACACTACGCTTCCTCGGCATAACCCTCCCTTCCGCTCTCGAGTAGAACCATTACATTGAATCAATAGCTAAAATCCACTGCTAGAAAGGTGGATCACTGTGTCAGGCCAGGATGTTTTTTTTTTCGCCTGAATCCTTCTTGCACACATACAAATCAACCATCCGTCCGTGCATGGAATACTGCTGCCATGTATGGTCAAGCACCCCTGTTGTTCATCTCAGTGTTCTCGACAGGCTCCAGTAATGTGATAGGTACAGACTGAGCGGCTCGACTTCAGCCACTTTCTCACCGACGGAATGTGGCTTCCCTTTGTCTGTTCTATGAATATTTTCATGACTTCTTCTCCGACGAACTTAAGTAACTGGTGCCCCTGCAAGATGAGTTTACTCGTGCAATCAGACTGGCAACTGGGCCCCACCCATGCACAGTTAGATCAACCAAATGCAGCCGAAAATTCTACTGCATCAACTTCTTTTCTCGCACTTCCCGCCAGTGAAACTCTGTTTCATATTATTGCTTTCCTGACGGTGACAACCTCCAGGAATTTAAATGCAATGTCAATACCCATCTCTTAACCACTTGACTCCAGTTCTTTCTACATCAACCTGTCTATCTTTTCCTTTCTTTCTATCTTTACAACTATCATCACAACTGTATTCCCATCCTTCTGTTGCTCTTTTCTCTGACACCCCCTGTAACTGGTTCGTCTTCCGCTTTACTTTCCCCCTATCCAATCTCTTTCTATTATGCAGCCTCATACACATCAGGGGCGTTACTTTCCATGGGGTGAAGCGATTAAAAAACAAACAAAAAAAACGTTTAATTTTCTTCAAAGAATACAAACATTTTAAATTTTTCTCACGTCTTTGCATAAACACACACACATACACACACATACAAACGCACATATATATGCTATAAATTTTTAGAAAATTAACGTGTTTGGATATATTTTTCTAACGAATTTCATGCTTTGAGCTTAGTTTTAAATTTTTTTTTTAATGAAAGACCTACCAAGAATAGTGAAATAATAATTTTCCTGACACCCCCTGTAGAAAATGTCAACAAAATGCAATGAAAAAAATCAAGCTAAAACCTGATTGAAAAGCAATTGCCCACAACGTGTGATTTACAGATACATCCGGCCGTAGATAATCAGCACCGCGACAACCCAAAAAAGCAAAACTGCGTGAAATTTTTTTAGGCTATATAAAATCTAGAATTTTTTGTCTGAAGAGACAGAGAAGACTCCCGCTTTCTTTCGACGCCCGACAGCGATTTCATGTCTTTTTTAATGCTGACCTTTTTTTTTTACTGATCTACTCAATAACGTTTACTCAGATTTTTTTCATTTTCAGTAACATCTCCAATATTAGTGGATTTATTGCTTTGCGTCTGGTGAAATGATTAATAAAATTTTAAAAAATAACCAAAAATCAACAAAAATGCCACTAATTAGTAAGAAAATGTTTAGGACAATGCTTTTATTAATTGTTATTGACTCAATTCCCTTGTAAGTCTCTACTGGTCTATGATATTGGGAGCGAGAATATTTATCACACACCCCAATGCAGAAATCTTACAGTCGTCCTGCATTCACATGTTTCCAATGTTCCTACAGCAGCTCAATAGGAATCAGATCCGTGACATGTCTTGAACATACCAGAATTCTCCAATTATTTCTGTTGAGTAAAATTCTTTAGTAGATTAACAGAAATGCTTTTGGAAATTGCTGACGTTGCATAATCCCATTCGTTTCCCATTTCCTTCAGATTACTTGGGATTGTACCACCCCAACGGTCCGACCTAACAATTTCCTCCGGCGGCCGTTCTCCACGCTGTGATGTTGCCGGAAGATTGTTGAAAATGTCGGCCGAACAGCTGGGGGTACAAGATTGACTATAAGGAACAAACTCCCACAACTTGGATGAGTTGAAAAGGATGCTTTATTCGTTTAGAGTTAGCCTTGTCGGTTGGGGCAGGCGAATGTGTCACACAGCTCTAACTCTAATTAATGGAGATCAACAAATCCAAACTGAACGAAACAAGACGAACGGAGATCCTTACTTCAAGCTCGCGCCCGTCGGGACTCTCAACTCTCTAACTTAACTGTCTTAACTTAACTGACTGACTCGGAAAAAATACCTGAATTTATTTAAAATTGACCGGAAACCCGGAAATCCGGAAATGCTTTAGACCACCGGTGACAAACACCGGCGACTGTAAGTCTGAAATTTCAGTTATCTTTTTTGTTTATCTTAATAAGGCTTCCGCCGGAAAAGGCTTAATGTGTGGTCAAGATACAGTTTAAGGACAGCCTTTGACCGGGTCATCGAAAACCTACCTGCTGAAATTATCTCACTAAATCACTGAGTCAAACATTTACCGGAGGACAATTTTCCTCATAAAAGAAAAAGCGTTTATTTATTTATTTTTTCCTCTTCTTTTTCACTTTTGTTAGATGTTTTTAAACCATTTTATATTCTAATCTATTTTCTATTTTAATCTATTATAATAAAATACATATATGTCTAGTTATCGTGTCACAGGATAAAATAAAGTACCTTTAGTGCCTTTTCTAATGATGCTTTTGTCGGCTACTTCTGCTGATCCAAACCAGAATATACACTCCTATACGTCACAGTTTGTATGAAGTATTTGTGCTTAAATGCTTTCGTTTGCAAAAATTCAGTCTGTTGAGTTAAGTACCATACGAGATACACGCTTGGGTGATCATGTCTCGAAAAGACATGACTAATTAGGCAAAAGATTTTCCCGCCGTAGTTTGCCATTACTTTCTGCTGTAGGCTGGTTGCCAACTAAGGCTATAGAACTTATTTTGTCTTGCTATTTAATCCATAGCTGGAGGGAAATGGGACAGATTTATACTTTTCCGAAGAGTATTTGCGTGTAAGAGAATACACCGAATTCGAACACAGCTCACCGATTTCTCGTTCCGATCTAGAAAACCGTGTTCCGACTTCATTCTGTAACTTTGTCCGAATATTTCTATTTGGGATATATTTGTTTAAAGAATCTTTATTCAGGAATCATGGTCTTTATCAAATTTATCTCCGGCAAACTTTTTGCTTTTTATAGAGCGAATTTTTCTTCCTTGCACACTTGCAAATGAAACTCGTACAGTCTCTTCCTTATTTTTTTTTTAATCATTTCACCCCATGCAAGGCATTCCACTGCCACTATTGCGCATGGGGCTACATAGGGGAAGGTAAAGAGAAGGAGTGGTTAGACATAGGGAATGTCAGGAGGAAGGTGACAGATGAGTAAGGATAGCGAGGATGAGGGTTGGGCAGATGGGAAGAGTGTTCGATAGAATAGGAGCAGGTTAGTGTGTTAGGAGGTGTCTATTGACCTTACATTTAAACTCCTGGAGATTGTATCCGTCGGGGAAGCAATCGTGTGGAAGAGAATTATATTCGATACAACTAGTTTGATATCAATTTTTTCGTCATTTTTTGGGCGGAACTTGCCAGGATAACCTCTCCTGTAAATTTTGAAAGTTGTTTTAAATATCTCGTCATTGTAAATTATTTTCTGGCCAGTAGAATGACAGATTTCTAATTACTTGGACATAATTATGAATGTCTTTCTAGAATCGTGTGTATATATTACTTTATTTCTGAAAGCCTTAGAAACCGCTTTTTGCCTCGCCAATCTCATATAAGCAATCAGATGTCAACCAATCTAAATGTGTGTGGCTTAAATTAGACAGGCGTTTTCCAATATCCTCTCCAACAACTTTTTAATCAATTACTCAGTTGAACATGATACAAACTTCAGATTTTTTTTCAGTACCAATAAATGTGAAATCAAAATGATTGGACGTAGCTTGAAGATGGCGATGTCGTATTTTTGAGAAGTTTTTATTATTTTAATCATCCATTAATTCTAAATTTCTTCTTTGTTTCATATATTCTTGTAATGCTATTATGCATTTATAATCTTTGAATTTTTAAACTACACAGTTGTTTATTTTTGGAGGTAAGACGTTGTATACGTCGAACGTTTTATATTGAAATGAATTGTTATCTAACAAGTTTAATTTAATTATTTCATTAAGAACACTAAATACTCTATTTGTTAGCACGATTAATTCTAATTGGTAGTATATTTAAGAGTAACATTTCGATTTTTATGAACGAGAACGTAATCTTCGAGATTGTAGGAAACGCATTACGAGTCGTAATGATTGTTTGGTTTATCGACGAATTTTTCCTTATCATTCAAACACTTTTTTAAAACATTTCTGTATAATTTTATGTTTTATCTTTTTCTCATTTATTAACTGTAAGAAACATGATTGTTTGAACGAAGCCGGATTTTCAAATTTATCGGAAAAGCGTTTTCGTGATATTTTTTTAATTTAAAAAGCATTTTTTTTATTGGTTCGGAATAAATATTTCATATATATTTGATGATAACTGTATTATTTTCTTATTTATTTATTGACTTCTATTTTTATCAATTACAAAATCTAAACTTATTTATAAATGGAACTTTGTGTGTGTGTGTGTGTGTGTGTGTGTGTGTGTGTGGCTCCGTTAACTATAGACTCCGAAACGGTCAACAAACATCTAAATCTCTCACGTGATTTCCTGCTTCCGGTAAACCATTTCACCTGGTGGGCTAAACTCATGTGAGAGGAGTGGTGTTAACTGGGCACCACTGAGCTATGGGCCCCGTTGACGCATATCAGCAGCAAAACGAATGTTTTTTTTTTGTTTTTTTTTCTGATTAACTACAATGGGTAAGTGTTCGGAACAACGACGAGCCATCTATTAGGAATGTGGTTTAACCAGGAGGTGTATAGTTTTCCCTTAGTTAAAATGCTACATGATTGGCACACCAAAAACCATTCGCGGCTCTGGCATACAATCGCGACAAACGGAGTAGAATAATAGACAGCTCAGCATTTCAGGACTCCCAGTGACTCCTTTGACGTTACAAGCGGAAGAAAAAGAAGAAACAAAAGTAGTAGTTATGTAAACACGTTCAAACTGATACACACAAGAAAATTGCATTTCTGTTGATGTAATTTGATTGGTTGTTTTGTTATTATGGCATATCAACCTAGACGGGTCATTTATTGACAAGTAAATTTTATTTATTCATTGCTGGTAATACCTTCTTCTTTCAACAATTTATTGTTGTTTTTATAAGTTTTGTGTCTAGTCATACTTTTTCCTTTTCGAGTATCAAGATTCATTTGGATATTTTTAAGGGCAGGGTCCCCAAGTCCTACCCTGTTATTTAACCCATAACTGGAGGGAAGGGACGGAGTAATACCTTTCCCCAGGGTACCAGTGCTTAAGTGAATTCAGGGTATTCAACTGGAATTCGAGCTCGGCTCACCGATTTCTATTTTCAAGCCGTTATCCACTGCAACACAACGCACATCCGTCAATAAACGCTTACAGCACCGAGTATTCCCAAGCGGTCACCCACATAAGTACTGACCAGGCTCAACGTTGCTTAACTTCGGCAATCGAGCGAGAACCGGTTTATTCAAAGTGATATGGCCGTAAGCTCTATCGATGTAAATAACTTCAAAAAAACATTTTTCAGTTTTATCACCGGCATTTGATTATAATCTGGACGTCCGATGACGAAATGTTGAAAAATAATGAAAAAGACAAGAGTCTTTGTAGAGCGTTAAAACTTTTTTTTCCAGTAGCATCTGTTTTAGATACATACGATATGAATAAATTCACGGAAAACATTTATGTTAAGTAATAACTGAACAGAGATATAATTTATAGTGAGAAAGTTCTCAGTATACGAACCAGAATGTTTGAGATGTAGATACCGTGGACAAACGTTAAACCACTGCATCTCGACTGGTAGTTTTACACCTCAGAGTGAAGATCACATTCAGGCTTTAAACAAAGAGGTACAAGCAATGCTGGATCAATATATTATTTTAACTGCTTCACTCTCACTCTCTCTCTCACTCTGCCTGTCTGTCTATATATATATATATATTAGTCATCCACATACAAGGCTGTTTCGCAGCTCCTCAGTGTGGCTAGACACGTCCATTTGCTTCTGACCGGGATCAAAACTCGACCGATTTGGTGTCAGTTGGACTCGCTATTCCCTAAGCCATAGGCACATGGAATTAGAGAAGGGAAATTTTAACGTGTTATATATAAGCAGTGTATACACAAGCCAGTCACCGAAAGAACTCAATTCATTTCTGAAGAGTCACACATATAGCAGAATTGGAAACTGTTTTTAAAATTTTCTTCTCCAGAGAGCTCAATCGTAATGAGAGCACAATATAGGAGCATAATATCAAATACCTGATGAGACTTTGTTTTTTCAATGTCGAAACAAAATGTATACTTTTATAGTAAATTATAATTTTTCACGTTCTAAACTATAACTTATAATAAATATTCATAGCTCTATTTCTATGTTAAGCATTGTTTTAAATTAATGTTTTGAACGTTGTTAATACTTTCTTCGTTCTGTTTTACTTGGATATATATATATAGTAATCCACAGATAATTCTGTTTCGCTGTATTACAGCTCATCAGCGCGATTTGACATCCAATTTCTTCCAGCCAGGATTGAAACCAGACCGATTTGACATCAATTGCAGATTCTAACGCTAAATTATCCATGCATAATGGAAGAAAGCAGAGTTTTGCGTGTAATATATACAATCGATTCAAACACAAGTAGCCAAGATTGTTCTTAATATAGCTTGAAAACAATGCGAAAATAGCTACTTTGTTTAAAATCTACCATTTTCCCAGAGTGTTCAATCGACGGGCAAGAGCGTAAGTAGTAATCCACAGACAGGGCAAGAAAAGAAAGTTATGGTTACATATCACTATTTTCACCCTACAATGGTGAAAAGTAGTTGCCAATCTAGTAGCACGAGCAAATTTAGGTGGTCGGGGCACCATCGAAAGAAGCCCTTCAGAAGAGATGCTGTGAAAATATTTGTAGAAAAGACAAAGGAAAGGCACATCCTGTCGGTGAGAAAGTGACTAAAGTCCAGCTGGTAAATTGGGATCGATTTCATTGCATATCTTCTATTTCGATTATGTCGAGAACCCCGAAATAAATAGCAGGAGCACCCGACCAGATATAGCAAGAGTATTCATTTCACGGACGAATGGTACTTTTATAAATGTGCAAGATGGATTTTGAGTAGCAAGAGTATTCAATTCACGGACGAATGGTACTTTTATAAATGTGCAACATGGACTTTGAGTAGCAAGAGTATTCAATTCACGGACGAATGGTACTTTTATAAATGTGCAAGATGGATTTTGAGTAGCAAGAGTATTCAATTCACGGACGAATGGTACTTTTATAAATGTGCAAGATGGATTTTGAGTAGCAAGAGTATTCAATTCACGGACGAATGGTACTTTTATAAATGTGCAACATGGACTTTGAGTAGCAAGAGTATTCAATTCACGGACGAATGGTACTTTTATAAATGCGCAAGATGGATTTTGAGTAGCAAGAGTATTCAATTCACGGACGAATGGTACTTTTATAAATGTGCAACATGGACTTTGAGTAGCAAGAGTATTCAATTCACGGACGAATGGTACTTTTATAAATGTGCAAGATGGACTTTGAGTAGCAAGAGTATTCAATTCACGGACGAATGGTACTTTTATAAATGTGCAAGATGGACTTTGAGTAGCAAGAGTATTCAATTCACGGACGAATGGTACTTTTATAAATGTGCAAGATGGACTCTGAGTAGAAAATCTTTCCAGCCCGACACAGACATTCAGACTTCTTAGCAGTAGAAGTAGCTATTGATTCTATGTAATCGTTCTAGGTAAGGTCGGGAGTAAATGGTGGTGTCGTCTGTATAGATGCTTACTTGAGAATTAATTACATCAGGAAGATTATTGAAGATCAGGAAAAGCGTAGAAGCTAGGATAGAACTTTGAGGGGCACCCACATTTATTTGAAAGGATCTGGAAGCTTGTCCGCCTAAAAATACCTTTATTACACGATTTCATAGAAGGATTGGATTAAATCGAACAATCGTCCAATTATACCGTAGCCCGCTAGAGTGTACAGAAGACCAGCATGATAACCGATGCCTCCTCAACAGGTGTTTACTCGTGCAACCAGACTGGCATCTGGGTCCCACCCATTCATAGTCAGGTTAGCCAAATGCAGACGACAATTCTACTCCTGCAGCTTCTTCTCTCGCACTTCCCGCCTGTGGAACTCGCTCCCGTATTCTTGCTTTCCTGACGGCTACAACCACCAGAAATTTAAATGCAAAGTCAATACGCATCTACTAACCACTGGACTCTAGCTCTCTCCCCACCCCTGTATAACCTTCCCTTTCTCTCCACCTATGTATCTGTCATCGCACCTGCTTTCTATTGTTCCTTTCTAACTAGTCCGTACTCCTCACTCTTTTCTAATTAATCTTTTTACATTTATGTAACCCCCTGCACATCAGTGGCGTTTCCGCCTTTCTCGGAATGAAATGATAAAAAAAAAAAATTTTAAATGCTTCCGAGAAAAACAGTCTAACAGCTCGAGCTTCGCCGTTATCAAGAGCTTGGAATATATATATTCAGTTATGACGTTCGAACAATTAGCGGTAAACCTGCTAACTCTGCACTATGCCAAACAATCAACAGAAACCAGTCATGGCCAGTAGCTATTGTACTTCATAAAATTTAATTCTTAGTAATTCTAGATATTTTTGTGCAGTTTTGGTAAATATATCATTTAAAATAAAACGTCAGCGTTATTTTCTTTTCGGCGTAATGAAATAAGAGTGCGATGAAATAGAGTAAAAATCAACAGTTCGTAGCATTTACTTTATAAATGTGCCCAATACATAGTACAGCAATGTATTATTTTATTAATTTAATTATAAGTGATTATAACAAACACATTTTACATCGCTACACAAAAAGGTGACGGTCGGTAACTGGTGACAAAAATAAATTTTATCAGCAGTTACTAACCATCGCCTTAGTAAAATTCATAATAGCGATAATGTGATTATTTGTACAGCATGTGGGTATTTGTGCAATGGATATCGACTCGGAACGCGAGATCGGGGTGCCGAGTTCGAATTCCAGTTGAATTCCTTGCATTCGCTTACACTCAAATATCCGTCTCTTCCCTCCAGTCATGGGCTAAATGATAGGATAGATAGGGTTCTCTAGCATTGGCTAGCAAACAGTCTACTGAAGAAAACAATGGCAAACTACGGCGGGATAATCTTTTGTCCAGTCAGTCATGTCTATTTCGAGACATGATCGCCCAAATCTTGTATTACGTATCGCACTTACCTGCCTGAAACATGAAAGCTGTTTTGCAGCGATGTAAAATATTTTTTATAATCTATTATAATAAAAAGAATATCATATATATATATATATATGCAAGTGAATAAAGAACGAAGAAAGTATTAACAACGTTCAAAACATTAATTTAAAAGAGTGCTCAATATAGAAATAGAGCAATGAATATTTATTATAAGTTATAGTTTAGAATATGTATAAATCATAATTTACTACAAACGTTTACATTTTGTTTCGACTTTATTATTAT
Source organism: Ascarosepion bandense (assembly GCA_037127315.1). NCBI lineage: Eukaryota > Metazoa > Mollusca > Cephalopoda > Sepiida > Sepiidae > Ascarosepion > Ascarosepion bandense. Next base: position 690,444 of record JBBBDQ010000672.1, read on the forward strand.
CTCTCATCAGGTAGTTAATAATGATGATACTAAACGTTATTTTTGAAAACAAAGATTAAAAAATCTCACTCCTTTTTTTATTTTTTGAAATTTTTTTATACGTGGTAAAATGGATAGAAAAGAAAGAAAAACAAAAAAGGAAAACGAAAAAAGAGGAAAACAAAAAGGAAAAAGAGATAAAGAGAAAATAAAGAGCTTGATACAGAAAATAATGAGAATACAAAGAAAATAAAAATGTGGGAATAAATAGCAAAGAGTAAGACAGGAGAGAAAGGAGAAGCTAAGAGGAGAGAGCCGATGATAGCTGCTCAGAGAGAAATAGACTCCAATTTTGGTAGAAGGTGAAATGTAGATAGCTATACATAAGGGTCAGGAGACGCCTGGGCTTAACAAAAAGGAAGAAGTGAGAAAATGCACGGAGAGGAGAAAGTGTGGGGGAGATGACAAAAGGAGCCTAAAAGAAATAGAGATGTCAAAACAATTGGCCGGAGTTTGATTGAAGATAGATACATTTGTTGTTTTGAATTAGATTTGGAATTTTCTTTTCCAAAAATAACGTTCAGTGCCATCATTATTATCTACCTGGTGAGAGATTGTTTTATTCGATGTCGGATCAAAATGTAGACTTTTGTAGTAAATTGTAATTTGTACATGTTCTAAACTAAATTACTCTTACGAAAATGTGTGTCATTTGGCAGGAATTTTTTGTAATAAAAATTTATCCAAATAATCAGGCCGGTAGAAATAAATATATAATATTGTTTGATTATAAACAGAATATCTACTTAAATACGAGTATCGATCAAAAATAATGTTCAAACAAATCATTTCAAATTGTCGGTTGTTTATAACCAATTTCGTTAATCTTCGTTAATTTCCGTAACATGATGATTATCGTAAATAATCATACCGGTAGAAATAAATATATATACTGTTTGATTATAAACAGAATATCTACTTAAATACGAGTATCGATCAAAAATAATGTTCAAACAAATCATTTCAAATTATCGTTTGTTTATAACCAGTTTCGTTAATCCTCGTTAATTTCCGTAACACACACACACATATATATATGTGTGTATATATATATATATATATATATATATATATATATATATATATATATTACTCGAGTATAGTGTTCTTATGGTTTTTTTTCTTTAATGGCGCACTATAATGAAAGCTTAAATACCACGTATACTTCGTGACCATTTGCATTACTTGGAGGTATGAACGAAAACAAAAGTACGCTAGCTAAATCAATCAGATATTATATGATAAATTGTTATTCTCAACATTTTCCGGTAGCTCTTTTTATAAATATGAACGAAATTCATCTGTTTGTTATAGATTATATCCAGCATGATATCCAATACTGTTATACTTGACGATAGTAAGCCTAAAGATATTGCTAAGAGTTTTCTGGAATTGTGTATGTGGCCAGGCATGTTGTTTTAAATGCCTAAAAATGTTAGAATTATCCTTCAAGTGTAGTGTCAAAACAATACACAAAAACTAAAAATTCTTGAAGCTATAAACATAAAACAAGTAAAAACTTAACCTGAACAAAATAAATTATATCTTCAGAAATATCCTTAAATGTCTATAATTAATAACAGAAGCGATTGGTTTATTTCAATGGCTTCCCATACTTAATATTTCTTGTTTTCACGCTCACGTGGTCATGTGTGACGTCATGAGCTGTGAATGTGATTTTCGCTTTCAGCGTCTTGTACGCACGTGTTTATTGTTGCTTGGAAATCTTCCATGTAAACTAAAAACAGACTGTCATTATTGATTGTCCGTGAATTGTTATACCATAATGTAATTGACATCGTTGAAAATGGGTTATGTAAGCCGAAAACTTAGATTGGATTATAAAATAAATGGTGTATCAATATTATGATTTTCTTTCTTCATTTAATGATAATGCTATAAAGCTTATCAGACAATATGAAAAAGATTTGCATAAAATAAATAGACAAAACTTGTCTATATTATTTAATGAAACATGCATCAACATATATCTTTATATATATATATATATATAGTGCTGCGTTTTAATAGTGTTGTTTTTTCAGTAATTTCACTGATAAAAGGTATTTTGGCAAGTTGTTTTTTATTATAAATGGCTCGACATCGGGTTGCAAATCGAGACCTTTGATAGTCAAAGTACAAAAAATTTGACACTTTAACTGAGCAAAGTTATGAAACCATCCCCAATTGGTCCTTTCACGAACCTTCCAAGTCGCCATTACCCTGCTCGGTTAAAGTGACAAATTCTTTGCTATATATATATATATATATATATATATATATATAATTATATGAAAGAGAGAGAGATACGTTTCTGAAAAATGAGCAACCATCTGTAAGCAAGCTTGCCGCATATACATACATATATATATATATATATATATATATATATATATATATATATATATATATATATATATATATATATGTTTATATATATATGTTCATATATATATATATATATATCACATTTCCCACTTCTGCTAATTTTTGTAATTCTAAGAGTGAATATCTTATTGAATTATCTGAACGAAGGAGAATTGTGAAAATTGGTGAAAGCAATGGGATAATGGATAAAATAGAGGTGGTAGGAAAAAGAAACAAGGCAATTATGATGACTGATGCAATTCCTAAGACATCTACTAATATTAATAGAGAATTGTTAATATCATTAGAGGGATGATGAGAAAGAGAAGAATGAAGGTAACACAAATTGTGAGAGATGATCAAAGGAGGGAGAACAAGAAGAAGATGTCGATATCGAGAAAGAAGAGGAAACGTTTTGCGTTTATACCTTCGCACATCAGAAGACGTTGCTAGCGTAGCAGACGGCATTCGAAAGTCAGACATTGTTAGCCGCCGTCATTGTTGTCTCTAGCGCAAAAGTGGCTAATTAATCATGAAATGGGTCAACAAACAAGAATGGAGGCGCCAGTAATTATTAAACACTCACACTTGACAAATGGGGAAAATATTCTCAAGTTTTACCCTTAATTGAATACTCCAAAAGACCAGACGTAATATATTATTCGAAAGCAAAATTGCTCGAACATGAATTATAGAACAAAAACAATATCAGCTTCCTTAATAATAATAGTAATAATAATAATTAATATAATAATATACATAATAATAATAATAATAATAATAATAATAATAATGATAATAATGGAAGTATTCGATTTTTCTACTTCTTTGGTTAAAACTAAGGTGTGGTAAAGGAGTGTCAACATTCCTCCATATGAAAAACGTAATTATTACTTTCTTGAATATTCTGCGATGATTTACCCGGGAGGTATCTTGTACTTCTTGCCTATATTAATTCCGTATACTTTTACTGTTTAGTTTCAGAGTATATAATTTTGTAAAAACAACACAAGAATTAAAAAGTATGAAACTTTCAGAAGACAAATGTTTAAAAACAAACCAGCTAGAATAACGAGAAAAATTCTGCCTAGAAACAGCTACAAAAAATATCCTGTAAAAATCCATTAAATGATGATTAAAACCAAAGACGAATTAAAACAATTCACGCTATAGATTTCTTGAAATACCGACAAATCCTGAGGGTTTTTTTTAAAGTTGCGAATACCTTGTGTCCGAAAATAGAAAACAAAACATACAAGAAGATACAGTCATATAATTATAACAATAATAATTATTATAAGAGCATTTAAAGAACGCAAACGGTCGCCAATGTAAAATCAATATCATCTCAGCGATTAGGAAGAGATGATTATTTAAATGAGAATAAATGCAATAAAATTGACCGCTCTCAAGAGTTACAATATATAAAAAACAAAAACAAATGAAATATGTAAAATGAAATTAAAATTTAGGCTGCAAAAAATTCTGAAACAGGTTGTTTATCTCTTTTAATATCTCAAAATTGTATTTTGACTCATGTTTCTTATTTTTGTGTAGTTTTACTTTTTATTTTATTTTCGATATTAAATACTAAATTTATATTGTAAATAATATTTTCGTGGGAAAATAGCTCGTTCAAAAAATGCAATGACGTAAAGCAATCAAGGGAGGTAATTAAGTATTTGGCATGTGAAACGTACGATACAAATATTAGTAAAAACAACATCGGGACAATAACCAAGAAACTTTATACCATACCGGTTTAAAACCAAAATTCAATCAGTTTCTGGCAATCATGAAGCCAATATTTTCTAAAAGTTTCATCCGAATCCATCCAGCGTTTTTTGTATATATATATATCTTCACCACGGACAACGAAACAAACAAACTAACAAACGCGGCCGAATACAATATCCTCCCGTTAAGGTGAATGTAATAATGGTAATAAAACCTAGAAATACGAGTTCAAATTTCTAAGTCTTCATATCAAAATTTTCTGATTAATTTTAATATTTAAGGTAATGATTAAATATGCTCCTTTTTTTACGAATGTAAAATACTGCATTGTTAAATATGTGATATTTAAAATGTGTCGCTATTTCTTAGATTAGGTAGTATTTACAGTATTTACGTTATTCGGACTATTGTCCTCATCTTTGTACGATGTTTCGGCCATTGTACGCTTCGGCATTCTTCAGGTGTTACAATCACTGAGATAGTAGTAGTACCTCTTTTGGAACTAACAGGAATTAACCTACGTTTATATCCACTAGGCCATGTATTCTTAAGGAGAAAAAACTGAATTTTTGGGACTTATAAACCAAATTTTTTACCAGAGCTCATATTGTAATTTATTTATGGTAATGGTTTTCTCTAGTATTTTTTACCAGAAGTTATATTTCAATTTTTTGTCCCTCTAACCCTGTAAGTTACATGTTCACCAATGATGTAGCCTGGTATTGAACTCACAACACATTGGGTCAAGTCACAGGAATTAACCAACGTCTATATCCACAGGGCCATATGTCTTTAATCCTTTCTTATTGCAATTTTTTGATGTTAATAGTTTTCTCTAATATTTTTACCAGAGCTCATATTGCGATTTTTGACACTAACGATTGTAAAAAAGGGTTACTGGATATTAGGTTTATAAGTCCCAAACATTCAGTTGTTCTCGTCCTTACGGACACATGATCCAGTGGATATAGACCTTGGTTAGATTCTGTGACTTGACCCAAAGAGTTTTAAGCCGCAGCAGTGGTGAACAAGTAACTTACAGGGTTAGAGGGAGATAAATCATCACTTCCAAAAGAGGAAATACTACGCAAGGGATGAGAATGATATACTCCAGTGATTGTAATAAAGCGTTCAGTTCGAAATTTCTAGCACCCCAAGAAGGCCGGAGCGTACATCAGCCGAAATGTCTTACAAATGGCAACAAAGATGAGGACAATAGTCTGAATAATGTAAATAAAATGATATTAAGAACTAAAAAAAAAACACATGGCAATAGCAATTATAAGTAGAAATGCATAACATTGTGTAAAGAAGAGTGGACAGGTGAAAAGTTTTATCATTGACATGGTTTTCTGTTTCACTGATTAGCACTCGTGAGTATTATCATCTCCTCCTTCATATCATTATCATATCATTCTTTTCTTCCATAAATCCAAACAGCACATTTTGTATATCATTTCTTCCATTTATCCTCACAATAGATCAGGAATGACCCATTGGTTTTCTGGGATAATCACATTGCATAACGTACGCGCTAACAAGGTATGGTAGCGAGAACTCATCATCCTCATCATCATCATTAGAAACTACGTCGCCACTGAAGATAGTACGTAAGGAGTTACAGGGAATGAAAAAGAAGACTGAGAATACATAAGATTAATGAAGGAACAAAAGATGAACGGGATTAATGATGATAGAAGATGACGATTGTAGTTGGATTTTAATCTATTTAATCATTTCACCCCAATCAAGGCGGAAATGCTACTAGAATCCATGGGAGGGAGGTTACATGGAGTGAAAGAGAAGACTGACAATAGGGAAGAGACAAAAGATCAAAGGGATTCAAGATGATAGGAGATGGCGATTGACGTTGGATTTTAATCTATTTAATCATTTCACCCCAATCAAGGCGGAAATGCTACTACTACACATGGGAGTGAGGTTACAGAGAATGAAAGAGAAGTTTGAGAAGAGGGAAGTTTGAGGAAAGGACAAAAGGTGGGCGGGAGTCAAGAAAATCGATGATGGCTATTGACGTTGGATTTTAATCTATTTTATCAGTTCACCCCAAACAAGGCGGAAATGCTACTACTACACATGGGAGTGAGGTTACAGAGAATGAAAGAGAAGTTTGAGAAGAGGGAAGTTTGAGGAAAGGACAAAAGATGGGCGGGAGTCAAGAAAATCGATGATGGCTATTGACGTTGGATTTTAATCTATTTCATCAGTTCACCCAAACCAAGGCGGAAATGCTACTACTACACATGGGAGTGAGGTTACAGAGAATGAAAGAGAAGTTTGAGAAGAGGGAAGTTTGAGGAAAGGACAAAAGATGGGCGGGAGTCAAGAAAATCGATGATGGCTATTGACGTTGGATTTTAATCTATTTTATCAGTTCACCCCAAACAAGGCGGAAATGCTACTACTACACATGGGAGTGAGGTTACAGAGAATGAAAGAGAAGTTTGAGAAGAGGGAAGTTAGATGAAAGGACAAAAGATGTGCCGGAGTCAAGAAAATAGATGATGGCTATTGACGTTGGATTTTAATCTATTTTATCAGTTCACCCAAACCAAGGCGGAAATGCTACTACTACACATGGGAGTGAGGTTACAGAGAATGAAAGAGAAGTTTGAGAAGAGGGAAGTTTGATGAAAGGACAAAGGATGTGCGGGAGTCAAGAAAATAGATGATGGCTATTGACGTTGGATTTTAATCTATTTCATCAGTTCACCCAAACCAAGGCGGAAATGCTACTACTACACATGGGAGTGAGGTTACAGAGAATGAAAGAGAAGTTTGAGAAGAGGGAAGTTTGATGAAAGGACAAAAGATGTGCGGGAGTCAAGAAAATCGATGATGGCTATTGACGTTGGATTTTAATCATTTCACCGGTTCACCCAAACCAAGTAGCGGAAATGCTACTACTACACATGGAGCAGAGGTCAGAGAATGAAAGAGAAGTCGAGAAGAGGGAAGTTTGAGGAAAGGACAAAAGATGTGCGGGAGTCAAGAAAATAGATGATGGCTATTGACGTTGGATTTTAATCTATTTCATCAGTTCACCCAAACCAAGGCGGAAAATGCTACTACTACACATGGGAGTGAGGTTACAGAGAATGAAAGAGAAGTTGGAGAAGAGTAGGAAGTTTGAGGAGAAAGGACAAAAGATGTGTGTGGGAGTCAAGAAAATAGATGATGGCTATTGACGTTGGATTTTAATCTATTTCATCAGTTCACCCAAACCAAGGCGGAAATGCTACTACTACACATGGGAGTGAGGTTACAGAGAATGAAAGAGAAGTTTGAGAAGAGGGAAGTTTGATGAAAGGACAAAAGATGTGCGGGAGTCAAGCATATTAGATGATGGCTATTGACGTTGATTTTAATCTATTTCATCAGTTCACCCAAACCAAGGCGAAATGCTACTACTACACATGGGGAGTGAGGTTACAGAGAATGAAAGAGAAGTTTGAGAAGAGGGAAGCTTGATGAAAGGACAAAAGATGTGCGGGAGCTTCTAAGAAAATAGATGATATTATTGACGTTGGATTTTAATCTATTTCATCAGTTCACCCCAAACAAGGCGGAAATGCTACTACTACACATGGGAGTGAGGTTACAGAGAATGAAAGAGAAGTTTGAGAAGAGGGAAGTTTGATGAAAGGACAAAAAGATGGGCGGGAGTCAAGAAAATAGATGATGGCGATTGACGTTGGATTTTAATCGTCATCAGTTCACCCCAAACAAGGCGGAAATGCTACTACTACACATGGGAGTGAGGTTGGTTGAGAATGAAAGAGAAGTTTGAGAAGAGGGAAGTTTGAGGAAAGGACAAAAGATGGGCGGGAGTCAAGAAAAATAGATGATGGCGATTGACGTTGGATTTTAATCTATTTCATCAGTTCACCCAAACCAAGGCGGAAATGCTACTACTACACATGGGAGTGAGGTTACAGAGAATGAAAGAGAAGTTTTGAGAAGAGGAGTCGATGAAAGGACAAAAGATGTGCGGGAGTCAAGAAAATAGATGATGGCGATTGACGTTGGATTTTAATCTATTTCATCAGTTCACCCAAACCAAGGCGGAAATGCTACTACTACACATGGGAGTGAGGTTACAGAGAATGAAAGAGAAGTTTGAGAAGAGGGAAGTTTGATGAAAGGACAAAGATGCGGGAGTCAAGAAAATAGATGATGGCTATTGACGTTGGATTTTAATCTATTTCATCAGTTCACCCAAACCAAGGCGGAAATGCTACTACTACACATGGGAGTGAGGTTACAGAGAATGAAAGAGAAGTTTGAGAAGAGGGAAGTTTGATGAAAGGACAAAAGATGGAGTCAAGAAAATAGATGATGGCGATTGACGTTGGATTTTAATCTATTTCATCAGTTCAACCCAAACAAGGCGGAAATGCTACTACTACACATGGGAGTGAGGTTACAGAGAATGAAAGAGAAGTTTGAGAAGAGGGAAGTTTGAGGAAAGGACAAAAGATGGGCGGAGTCAAGAAAATAGATGATGGCGATTGACGTTGGATTTTAACTATTTCATCAGTTCCACCCAAACCAAGGCGGAAATGCTACTACTACACATGGGAGTGAGGTTACAGAGAATGAAAGAGTTTGAGAAGAGTGGCTTGATGAAAAGGACAAAAGATGTGCGGGAGTCAAGAAAATAGATGATGGCGATTGACGTTGGATTTTAATCTATTTCATCAGTTCACCCAAACCAAGGCGGAAATGCTACTACTACACATGGGAGTGAGGTTACAGAGAATGAAAGAGAAGTTTGAGAAGAGGGAAGTTTGATGAAAGGACAAAAGATGTGGGCAGGAGTCAAGAAAATAGATGATGGCTATTGACGTTGGATTTTAATCTATTTCATCAGTTCACCCAAACCAAGGCGGAAATGCTACTACTACACATGGGAGTGAGGTTACAGAGAATGAAAGAGAAGTTTGATAGAGGGAAGTTTGAGGAAAGGACAAAAGATGGGCGGGAGTCAAGAAAATCGATGATGGCTATTGACGTTGGATTTTAATCTATTTTATCAGTTCACCCCAAACAAGGCGGAAATGCTACTACTACACATGGGAGTGAGGTTACAGAGAATGAAAGAGAAGTTTGAGAAGAGGGAAGTTTGATGAAAGGACAAAAGATGTGCGGGAGTCAAGAAAATAGATGATGGCTATTGACGTTGGATTTTAATCTATTTTATCAGTTCACCCAAACCAAGGCGGAAATGCTACTACTACACATGGGAGTGAGGTTACAGAGAATGAAAGAGAAGTTTGAGAAGAGGGAAGTTTGATGAAAGGACAAAAGATGTGCGGGAGTCAAGAAAATAGATGATGGCTATTGACGTTGGATTTTAATCTATTTCATCAGTTCACCCCAAACAAGGCGGAAATGCTACTACTACACATGGGAGTGAGGTTACAGAGAATGAAAGAGAAGTTTGAGAAGAGGGAAGTTTGAGGAAAGGACAAAAGATGGGCGGGAGTCAAGAAAATAGATGATGGCGATTGACGTTGGATTTTAATCTATTTCATCAGTTCACCCCAAACAAGGCGGAAATGCTACTACTACACATGGGAGTGAGGTTACAGAGAATGAAAGAGAAGTTTGAGAAGAGGGAAGTTTGAGGAAAGGACAAAAGATGGGCGGGAGTCAAGAAAATAGATGATGGCGATTGACGTTGGATTTTAATCTATTTCATCAGTTCACCCAAACCAAGGCGGAAATGCTACTACTACACATGGGAGTGAGGTTACAGAGAATGAAAGAGAAGTTTGAGAAGAGGGAAGTTTGATGAAAGGACAAAGGATGTGCGGGAGTCAAGAAAATAGATGATGGCTATTGACGTTGGATTTTAATCTATTTCATCAGTTCACCCAAACCAAGGCGGAAATGCTACTACTACACATGGGAGTGAGGTTACAGAGAATGAAAGAGAAGTTTGAGAAGAGGGAAGTTTGATGAAAGGACAAAAGATGTGCGGGAGTCAAGAAAATCGATGATGGCTATTGACGTTGGATTTTGATATTTCATCAGTTCACCCAAACCAAGGCGGAAATGCTACTACTACACATGGAGTGAGGTTACAGAGAATGAAAGTTTGAGAAGAGGGAAGTTTGAGGAAAAGGACAAAAGATGTGCGGGAGTCAAGAAAATAGATGATAGCTATTGACGTTGGATTTTAATCTATTTCATCAGTTCACCCAAACCAAAGGCGGAAATGCTACTACTACACATGGGAGTGAGGTTACAGAGAATGAAAGAGAAGTTTGAGAAGAGGGAAGTTTGAGGGAAAGGACAAAAGATGTGCAGGAGTCAAGAAAATAGATGATGGCTATTGACGTTGGATTTTAATCTATTTCATCAGTTCACCCAAACCAAGGCGGAAATGCTACTACTACACATGGGAGTGAGGTTACAGAGAATGAAAGAGAAGTTTGAGAAGAGGGAAGTTTGATGAAAGGACAAAAGATGTGCAGGAGTCAAGAAAATAGATGATGGCTATTGACGTTGGATTTTAATCTATTTCATCAGTTCACCCAAACCAAGGCGGAAATGCTACTACTACACATGGGAGTGAGGTTGCAGAGAATGAAAGAGAAGTTTGAGAAGAGGAAGTTTGATGAAAGGACAAAAGATGTGCGGGAGTCAAGAAAATAGATGATGGCTATTGACGTTGGATTTTAATCTATTTCATCAGTTCACCCCAAACAAGGCGGAAATGCTACTACTACACATGGGAGTGAGGTTACAGAGAATGAAAGAGAAGTTTGAGAAGAGGAAGTTTGATGAAGGACAAAAGATGGGCGGGAGTCAAGAAAATAGATGATGGCCGATTGACGTTGGATTTTAATCTATTTCATCAGTTCACCCCAAACAAGGCGGAAATGCTACTACTACACATGGGAGTGAGGTTACAGAGAATGAAAGAGAGAAGTTTGAGAAGAGGGAAGTTTGAGGAAAGGACAAAAGATGGGCGGGAGTCAAGAAAATAGATGATGGCGATTGACGTTGGATTTTAATCTATTTCATCAGTTCACCCAAACCAAGGCGGAAATGCTACTACTACACATGGGAGTGAGGTTACAGAGAAGATGAAAGAGAAGTTTGAGAAGAGGAAGTTTGAGGAAAGGACAAAAAGATGTGCGGGAGTCAAGAAAATAGATGATGGCGATTGACGTTGGATTTTAATCTATTTCATCAGTTCACCCAAACCAAGGCGGAAATGCTACTACTACACATGGGAGTGAGGTTACAGAGAATGAAAGAGAAGTTTGAGAAGAGGAAGTTTGATGAAAGGACAAAAGATGTGCAGGAGTCAAGAAAATAGATGATGGCTATTGACGTTGGATTTTAATCTATTTCATCAGTTCACCCAAACCAAGGCGGAAATGCTACTACTACACATGGGAGTGAGGTTACAGAGAATGAAAGAGAAGTTTGAGAAGAGGGAAGTTTGATGAAAGGACAAAAGATGTGCGGGAGTCAAGAAAATAGATGATGGCTATTGACGTTGGATTTTAATCTATTTCATCAGTTCACCCAAACCAAGGCGGAAATGCTACTACTACACATGGGAGTGAGGTTACAGAGAGAATGAAAGAGAAGTTTGAGAAGAGGGAAGTTTGATGAAAGGACAAAAGATGTGCGGGAGTCAAGAAAATAGATGATGGCTATTGACGTTGGATTTTAATCTATTTCATCAGTTCACCCAAACCAAAAGGCGGAAATGCTACTACTACACATGGGAGTGAGGTTACAGAGAATGAAGAAGTTGAGAAGAGGGAAGTTTGAGGAAAGGACAAAAGATGGGCGGGAGTCAAGAAAATCGATGATGGCTATTGACGTTGGATTTTAATCTATTTTATCAGTTCACCCCAAACAAGGCGGAAATGCTACTACTACACATGGGAGTGAGGTTACAGAGAATGAAAGAGAAGTTTGAGAAGAGGGAAGTTTTGAGAAAGGACAAAAGATGGGCGGGAGTCAAGAAAATCGATGATGGCTATTGACGTTGGATTTTAATCTATTTTATCAGTTCACCCCAAACAAGGCGGAAATGCTACTACTACACATGGGAGTGAGGTTACAGAGAATGAAAGAGAAGTTTGAGAAGAGGGAAGTTTGATGAAAGGACAAAAGATGTGCGGGAGTCAAGAAAATAGATGATGGCTATTGACGTTGGATTTTAATCTATTTCATCAGTTCACCCCAAACAAGGCGGAAATGCTACTACTACACATGGGAGTGAGGTTACAGAGAATGAAAGAGAAGTTTGAGGAAAGAGGAAGTTTGATGAAAGGACAAAAGATGGGCGGGAGTCAAGAAAATAGATGATGGCGATTGACGTTGGATTTTAATCTATTTCATCAGTTCACCCCAAACAAGGCGGAAATGCTACTACTTCACATGGGAGTGAGGTTACAGAGAATGAAAGAGAAGTTTGAGAAGAGGGAAGTTTGAGGAAAGGACAAAAGATGGGCGGGAGTCAAGAAAATAGATGATGGCGATTGACGTTGGATTTTAATCTATTTCATCAGTTCACCCAAACCAAGGCGGAAATGCTACTACTACACATGGGAGTGAGGTTACAGAGAATGAAAGAGAAGTTTGAGAAGAGGGAAGTTTGATGAAAGGACAAAAGATGTGCGGGAGTCAAGAAAATAGATGATGGCGATTGACGTTGGATTTTAATCTATTTCATCAGTTCACCCAAACCAAGGCGGAAATGCTACTACTACACATGGGAGTGAGGTTACAGAGAATGAAAGAGAAGTTTGAGAAGAGGGAAGTTTGATGAAAGGACAAAAGATGTGCGGGAGTCAAGAAAATAGATGATGGCTATTGACGTTGGATTTTAATCTATTTCATCAGTTCACCCAAACCAAGGCGGAAATGCTACTACTACACATGGGAGTGAGGTTACAGAGAATGAAAGAGAAGTTTGAGAAGAGGGAAGTTTGATGAAAGGACAAAAGATGGGCGGGAGTCAAGAAAATAGATGATGGCGATTGACGTTGGATTTTAATCTATTTCATCAGTTCACCCCAAACAAGGCGGAAATGCTACTACTACACATGGGAGTGAGGTTACAGAGAATGAAAGAGAAGTTTGAGAAGAGGGAAGTTTGAGGAAAGGACAAAAGATGGGCGGGAGTCAAGAAAATAGATGATGGCGATTGACGTTGGATTTTAATCTATTTCATCAGTTCACCCAAACCAAGGCGGAAATGCTACTACTATACATGGGAGTGAGGTTACAGAGAATGAAAGAGAAGTTTGAGAAGAGGGAAGTTTGATGAAAGGACAAAAGATGTGCGGGAGTCAAGAAAATAGATGATGGCGATTGACGTTGGATTTTAATCTATTTCATCAGTTCACCCAAACCAAGGCGGAAATGCTACTACTACACATGGGAGTGAGGTTACAGAGAATGAAAGAGAAGTTTGAGAAGAGGGAAGTTTGATGAAAGGACAAAAGATGTGCGGGAGTCAAGAAAATAGATGATGGCTATTGACGTTGGATTTTAATCTATTTCATCAGTTCACCCAAACCAAGGCGGAAATGCTACTACTACACATGGGAGTGAGGTTACAGAGAATGAAAGAGAAGTTTGAGAAGAGGGAAGTTTGAGGAAAGGACAAAAGATGGGCGGGAGTCAAGAAAATCGATGATGGCTATTGACGTTGGATTTTAATCTATTTTATCAGTTCACCCCAAACAAGGCGGAAATGCTACTACTACACATGGGAGTGAGGTTACAGAGAATGAAAGAGAAGTTTGAGAAGAGGGAAGTTTGATGAAAGGACAAAAGATGTGCGGGAGTCAAGAAAATAGATGATGGCTATTGACGTTGGATTTTAATCTATTTTATCAGTTCACCCAAACCAAGGCGGAAATGCTACTACTACACATGGGAGTGAGGTTACAGAGAATGAAAGAGAAGTTTGAGAAGAGGGAAGTTTGATGAAAGGACAAAAGATGTGCGGGAGTCAAGAAAATAGATGATGGCTATTGACGTTGGATTTTAATCTATTTCATCAGTTCACCCCAAACAAGGCGGAAATGCTACTACTACACATGGGAGTGAGGTTACAGAGAATGAAAGAGAAGTTTGAGAAGAGGGAAGTTTGAGGAAAGGACAAAAGATGGGCGGGAGTCAAGAAAATAGATGATGGCGATTGACGTTGGATTTTAATCTATTTCATCAGTTCACCCCAAACAAGGCGGAAATGCTACTACTACACATGGGAGTGAGGTTACAGAGAATGAAAGAGAAGTTTGAGAAGAGGGAAGTTTGAGGAAAGGACAAAAGATGGGCGGGAGTCAAGAAAATAGATGATGGCGATTGACGTTGGATTTTAATCTATTTCATCAGTTCACCCAAACCAAGGCGGAAATGCTACTACTACACATGGGAGTGAGGTTACAGAGAATGAAAGAGAAGTTTGAGAAGAGGGAAGTTTGATGAAAGGACAAAGGATGTGCGGGAGTCAAGAAAATAGATGATGGCTATTGACGTTGGATTTTAATCTATTTCATCAGTTCACCCAAACCAAGGCGGAAATGCTACTACTACACATGGGAGTGAGGTTACAGAGAATGAAAGAGAAGTTTGAGAAGAGGGAAGTTTGATGAAAGGACAAAAGATGTGCGGGAGTCAAGAAAATCGATGATGGCTATTGACGTTGGATTTTAATCTGTTCATCAGTTCACCCAAACCAAGGCGGAAATGCTACTACTACACATGGAGTGAGGTTACAGAGAATGAAAGAGAAGTTTGAAGAGGAAGTTTGAGGAAAGGACAAGATGCTTTTGGGAGTCAAGAAAATAGATGATGGCTATTGACGTTGGATTTTAATCTATTTCATCAGTTCACCCAAACCAAGGCGGAAATGCTACTACTACACATGGGAGTGAGGTTACAGAGAATGAAAGAGAAGTTTGAGAAGAGGTTGATGAAGGACAAAAAGATGTGCGGGGAGTCAAGAAAATAGATGATGGCTATTGACGTTGGATTTTAATCTATTTCATCAGTTCACCCAAACCAAGGCGGAAATGCTACTACTACACATGGGAGTGAGGTTACAGAGAATGAAAGAAGTTTGAGAAGAGGAAGTTTGATAGAGACAAAGATGTGCGGGAGTCAAGAAAATAGATGATGGCTATTGACGTTGGATTTTAATCTATTTCATCAGTTCACCCCAAACAAGGCGGAAATGCTACTACTACACATGGGAGTGAGGTTACAGAGAATGAAAGTTTGAGAAGAGGGAAGTTTGATGAAAGGACAAAAGATGGGCGGGAGTCAAGAAAATAGATGATGGCGATTGACGTTGGATTTTAATCTATTTCATCAGTTCACCCCAAACAAGGCGGAAATGCTACTACTACACATGGGAGTGAAGGTTACAGAGAATGAAGAAGTTTGAGAAAGAGGAAGTTTGAGGAAAGGACAAAAGATGGGCGGGGAGTCAAGAAAATAGATGATGGCGATTGACGTTGGATTTTTAATCTATTTCATCAGTTCACCCAAACCAAGGCGGAAATGCTACTACTACACATGGGAGTGAGGTTACAGAGAATGAAAGAGAAGTTTGAGAAGAGGAAGTTTGATGAAAGGACAAAAGATGTGCGGGAGTCAAGAAAATAGATGATGGCGATTGACGTTGGATTTTAATCTATTTCATCAGTTCACCCAAACCAAGGCGGAAATGCTACTACACATGGGAGTGAGGTTACAGAGAATGAAAGAAGTTTGAGAAGAGGAAGTTTGATGAAAGGACAAAAGATGTGCGGGGAGTCAAGAAAATAGATGATGGCTATTGACGTTGGATTTTAATCCTATTCCATCAGTTCACCCAAACCAAGGCGGAAATGCTACTACTACACATGGGAGTGAGTTGAAGAATGAAAGAGAAGTTTGAGAAGAGGGAAGTTTGATGAGAAGGACAAAAGATGTGCGGGAGTCAAGAAAATAGATGATGGCTATTGACGTTGGATTTTAATCTATTTCATCAGTTCACCCAAACCAAGGCGGAAATGCTACTACTACATGGGAGTGAGGTTACAGAGAATGAAAGAGAAGTTTGAGAAGAGGAAGTTTGATGAAAGGACAAAAGATGTGCAGAAGTCAAAGAAAATAGATGATGGCTATTGACGTTGGATTTTAATCTATTTCATCAGTTCACCCAAACCAAGGCGGAAATGCTACTACTACACATGGGAGTGAGGTTACAGAGAATGAAAGAAGTTTGAGAAGAGGGAAGTTTGAGGAAAGGACAAAAGATGGGCAGGAGTCAAGAAAATCGATGATGGCTATTGACGTTGGATTTTAATCTATTTTATCAGTTCACCCCAAACAAGGCGGAAATGCTACTACTACATGGGAGTGAGGTTACAGAGAATGAAAGAGAAGTTTGAGAGAGGGAAGTTTGAGGAAAGGACAAAAGATGGGCAGGAGTCAAGAAAATCGATGATGGCTATTGACGTTGGATTTTAATCTATTTTATCAGTTCACCCCAAACAAGGCGGAAATGCTACTACACATGGGAGTGAGGTTACAGAGAATGAAAGAGAAGTTTGAGAAGAGGAAGTTTGATGAAAGGACAAAAGATGTGCGGGAGTCAAGAAAATAGATGATGGCGATTGACGTTGGATTTTAATCTATTTCATCAGTTCACCCCAAACAAGGCGGAAATGCTACTACTACACATGGGAGTGAGGTTACAGAGAATGAAAGAAAAGTTTGAGAAGAGGGAAGTTTGAGGAAAGGACAAAAGATGGGCGGGAATCAAGAAAATAGATGATGGCGATTGACGTTGGATTTTAATCTATTTCATCAGTTCACCCCAAACAAGGCGGAAATGCTACTACTACACATGGGAGTGAGGTTACAGAGAATGAAAGAAATGTTTGAGAAGAGGGATGTTTGAGGAAAGGACAAAAGATGAACGGGATTTAAGAAAACAGAAGATGATGATTGATACATCAAGCATGACGGGAATGCCACATGTACGCAAGAAATTACATGGAGTGAAAGTGAGGGAATAGACTGAGTATATGGTGGATTGAGCAAAGGACAAAAGATGAACGAAACTCAAATAAAACAAATGTTGTAAGTACAGCCGACATAAAGACTGCATGAAATTAAAAGAAACTAATTGGAGTAGATACATCTATCTATCGCCCAGATCACACTCCACCCACGTCTATTGAACAGGCTCATCCCTTGTTCCCTGTTTAGGATGTGGTTTCCGACTTTCTCTTTTCCAATCTTCTCACTTTGGTTTCTTTTTTTTTTCAATTGGAGTAGATAGATCTATCTATCGCCCGATTCACACTCCACCCACGTCTATTGAACAGGTGTAGAGGCTCATCCCTTGTTCCCTGTTTAGGATGTGTTTTCCGGCTTTCTCTTTTCCAATCTTCTCACTTTGTTTTTTTTTCAATTGGAGTAGATAGATCTATCTATCGCCCGGTTCACACTCCACCCACGTCTATTTTTTGCTATAATTACATCATCGAACAGTGAAGATGATAATATCACTACGCAAAATTTTTCATGCTTCAAAATAAAACTGTTCCTCTTTAGGTGATGTGTTGAAATAAACCGTGAAAATTACTAATTTTGAAAAGATAAAATGAATTCATTGTTAAATAACGATGGTTGAACACAGGGTTTTTAATCTACATGTACTTAATTTTGTTGTATATATATATATATATATATATATATATATATATATATATATATATATATATATTACAAAAAAATGAAAGTACATGTAGATTAAAACCCTGTGTTCATCAAAAAGAATGTAGATTAAAAACCCTGTGTTCATCAAAAAGAACATCGCAAAATGCCAATTACAGGTGGGGGATATTACAATCAAGCAGGTACAAAAATTTAAATACCTGGGAAGTGTTGTAACAGAAGACGGAATGTGCGACACAGAGACCTGAAGGCGAATTGGCATGGCGAAGGTCACCTTCCAGAAGCTGAGTAAAATTTTGCTAGAAGTAAAGAAAAGAGTACGGGATTGATATGTGATGGCAGTTCTTCAATATGGCAGTGAATGTTGGACAATCCTTGAAGCAGCTGAAATGTGGTTCTACAGAAGCATGCTGCGGACATCAGGCTCATCCCTGGTTCCCTGTTTAGGATTTGGCTTCCGGCTTTCTCTTCTCAAATCTTCCCACTTTGTTTTTTTTTCAATTGGAGTAGATAGATCTATCTATCGCCCGGTTCATACGTCACCCACGTCTATTGACCAGGTTAAGAGGATCATCCCTTGTTCCCTGTTTAGGATGTGGTTTCTGGTTTTCTCTTTTCCAATCTTTTCACTATTACGTAGCCCCCTGCACATCAGTGGCGTTACCGCCTTGCTCGGGGTGATATGATTAAAAGAAAAATGGATTGAGCAAGTAAGCAATGAGGAGATTCTGGAAAGGCTGGAAACGAAAAGAAAATTAATACTGAGCAACAGAAAGAGACAGCTAAATTTCCTGGAATATGCAACAAGGTAGGAGGGCTTGCAGAACCTGACACTAATGGGAGATATAGAAGGAAAAAAAGACAGGGGAATGCAGCGAATAACATATTTGAAGAGCCTGAGCCGGCGAATGATCGTACGGGGTTGCGCAGGGTAACAGAAGAACGCGTGCTAAGAGCCACCAAGGATAGAGAGACGTGGAAAGCCATGATCGCCTACGTCCTGAAAGAACAAGGCACATAGAAGAAGAAGAAGAAGAAGAAGAAGAAGAAGAAGAAGAAGAAGAGAATTCTCACACAACAATAATAATAATTTATTCTTGCAGCGCAAGAACAGAATCTTTTCACTAGAAACTTTCAGGCAAATCTCATGCATAATATGTGGATCTAAACTGCAGGTTCTGAGACAAACACCAGGAAACAATAGCTCATCTAATATCAGTATGTTCTGTCAGTCAGTCAGTTAAGTGCCATACGTGATACACGCTTGGGCGATCATGTCTCGAAAGAGGTATGACTGACTGGGCAGAAGATTATCCCGCAGTAGATTTCCATTGGTTTCTGCGGTAGACTGGTTGCCGATTAAGGCTATAGAACCCAATCTGTCCTGTTATTTAACCTATAACTGGAAGGAATAGACAGATTAATACCTTTCCCAAGGGTATTTGCGCATAAGTGAATGCAATGAATTCGGCTGGAATTCAAACTCGGCCCCCCGATTTCTCGTTCCGAGCCGATGTCCAATGCTACACACTTGCCTCAAATGAGTATACAAATCGTCATGTTAATTAAGTAATTCATCGAGTTTTATTCAAACTCAACAGAATGAAGAAAGCACTGGACGGCCGTTTCGTCCTATATTTAGGACTCATCAGCAGTGCGCATCTGCTATCAGGAATTGAAACCCAGACAGTTGCGTTATTAAGCGAATGTCATAATAACTGTACCACAGGCCCCGGTGAAGAAGCGGTAACGAATTAAACTCGATATAGCGCCGCTAATTCCGTGGTGGAACTCTGCTGAGTTCATTTTATCTATAGAAGCTATCAAGTCTGCGGAAAGACCTATTAATCATTACTAATACTGTTATTATTATTTTTGTTATTTGCTTTGATTTCTACTCTATATGCTTTAATATCGGGTCCCAACCAGAAACCTAAGTTCAGAAATGACATTTCAATATTTTCCACTATGTAGTTATTCTTGAAAAAGAATAAGATCACACACATTACACATAGAGCTCTCGTGATGTGTCAGCTGTACTTGTTGTAATATATTACCTTGAACGGCGATGAAGCTTGCGGATGGAATTGACAGATACCTCCGGTCAGGCGGATTTCACTGACAAATACATTCGGCCGTAGATAAAGTCAACAAATTGATAACTGGAAAAGCAAAAATGCGTGGATGTAAGCCGTGACCAATAGAGAACAAGCAGTTCCTGTGTGCAAGCCATGACTAATGAGAAACAATCATTGCATGAGAGCTCCCAGTGCTACGACTACATCATGATAGAGTGGAGTATTATTTACATTACATTTACATTGGACAATGTGCAAACAGTTTAGGAAATGTGTAAAATATACATTGGTATGAGCATCGTTAAGCACTGGTTTTAGAAATAGATGTGACTAATTTGGGGAATTACAGCCTCTCACCAGGCAGAAAAATTGAAGTAAGTAGGCCGGATATTATTGTTAAACACCAAAAAGAAAAAAAACTTGTCTACTAATTGATATGTCTTTTCCAGCGGATCGTAACATAGCAACAATTGAATTTAAAACGCTCTCAAAATAGAAAGAAATTGGAATCCAGAATCACACTCGTGATAATGGGTGCAATTGGAATGATAAAAAATGAAACAAAACAATACATTGAATGAATCCCTGGAAAACCAAACTTAAGAGATATAAAAAATCGTCTTTGTAAGTACAACCCACACAAGAAGGATAATTTTTTCTATGTAACGCTAGTGATGTTATGGAAGATATAACCAAATGAAATGTAGCCATAACAAATACCACGACCTCCTTTAGGTCTTTCTGCAGTCTTGGTAGGTAATTTGACCATAGCATGAATCGAATTATGACAAAAATGACACATAAAAATAATAACAATAAGAATAATAATGTGAAGAAGAATCATTTGAAAACATTTCAATCCAAAAACGATGTTCTGAAATTAACTACTACTACTAATAGTACTGATACTACTACTACTACTACTACTACTACTACTAATAATAATAATAATAATAATAATAATAATAATGAGAATAAACCCTATGTTGATAAAGTTAATACTCATTGATGGTTATGTGCATCTGGATTAATATATGAAAAAGTCTATATCCTTGCTGCGCAAGACCAAAATCTTTTCACTAGGAACTTTCAGGCAAATATTATACAAAATAATGTGGATCTAAAATGCAGGTTTTGTGATAAATACCAAGAAACAATAGACCACCTAATCTCAGGATGGTCTGTACTTGACCAAATGAATATAAAAATTCGCCGCGATAGAGTGGGGCAATATTTACATTGGACAATGTGCAAACACTATAGAAAATATACAAACGAACACTGGTATGAACATCCCCCAGCACCGGTTACAGAAATAGAAGATGTTAACATCCTATGGGATTACACCATCTACACAGATAGGAAAATGGAAACAAATAGGCCGGGTATTATTGTTAAAAACCAGATGAAAAAATGAAAAAAAACTTGCTTGTTAATTGATTGATATCGCTTGTCCAGCGGATTGTAACATAGCAACCAAGGAATTCGAAAAACTGTCAAAATATAAAGATATGGAAATTGAAATAGAAAAAAATGTGGAAATTGAAAACAAGAATCGTGCCAGTGATAGTAGGTGCTCTTGGAATCATAAAAAATGGAACAAAACAACACATTGAAAGAATCCCTGGAAATTCCAGCTTAACAGATCTACAAAAGAATGTCTTATTAATAACAGCCCACACAGTAAGGAGAACTTTGTGTAACGCTAGGGATGTTAGGGGGATATGAGAAAACATTAGATGGAGCCATAACAACACACCACGATCTGCCTTAGGTCTTCGCGCAGACTTGGTAGGTAGTGGGACCATAGCAGAAATCGAAATATGATGAAAAATGACAACATAATAATAATAATCACTGACAGAACAATCAAGGTTAATGCCCAAGACAAACCCAGGAAATGACAAGGTACCTAATTTTTATTTTTTTAATCATCTCACCCCAAGCAAGGCATTTCACTGCCACTATTGCGCATGGGGCTACATAGGGGAAGATAAAGAGAAGGAGTGGTCAGACATAGGGAATGTCAGGAGGAATGAATGTTAGACATAGTGAATGTCAGGAGGAATGGGAGCAGGTTAGTGTGTTAGGAGGTGTATATTGACCTTACATTTAAATTCCTGGAGATTGTATCCGTTTGGGGAAGCAATCGTGTGGAAGGGAATTCCACAGTCGGGAAGTGCGAGGAAAGAAACTGTTGGAGTAGAAGTTGCGGTTGCATTTTATCGGTTTCACTGTAAAAGGGTGGGATTTAGTTGCTAATCTAGTATCTCGTGCTTGTTGGCTCTATCATTTCGCATCCATCCATAAAACTCTTGTTCTAAACCTATCAGTTCTACTTAACATGGATCAATAAAGATACTTCATATCTCTAACCAAAATTGTGTGGAACTAATGATCCAAGCAATTATAGACCAATAATATGCCTGTCCATCACATATAAATGGATCCCGTCTGTCCAGACGAACTGTAATTACTCGTTTTTTCTCTAGAACAAAATGTATGTCGAAGGAATTGTTAAAATCAACTATAAATAAATACAATGACCCTACAAAATTACAGAAAAAGGTAGAATTCTCAGTACAGATTAGACAGATTACAGCAAATGCGTTGTGGTGCATTGGATATCGGCTCGGAACGAGAAATCGGGGAACCGAGTTCGAATTCCAGCTGAATTCATTGCAATCACTTACGCGCAAATACCCTTGGGAAAGGTCTTAATCCGTCCATTCCCTCCAGTTATGGGTTAAATAACAGGACATATTGGATTCTATAGCCTTGGTCGGCAACCAGTCTATCGCAGAAAGCAATGGCAACCTACTGCGGGATAATCTTCTGCCCAGTCATATCTCTTTCGAGACATGATCGCCCAAGCGTGTATCACGTATGGCACTTAACTGACTGACTGAATATAATAGTTGAAAACATGATTAACGCTTCTACTGGGCATAAAGTAGGGGATCAGTTTTCTACTTTAAGACGTAATAAACTGATCCCCCGCTAATTACTACTTAATGGCATAACCCATCTCCTCCCACTCTAGCTTTGAGTCAAATAATAGGACAGTTTGGGTTCTATAGCCTTGGCTGGCAACCAGTCTACTACAAAAAGTAATGGCAGCCTATTGCGGGATAATCTTCTGCCCAGTCAGTGATGTCTCTTTCGAGACATGATTGCCCAAGCGTGTATCACGTATGTTACTTAACTGACTGACTTTCATGGAGTGCCAAGGAATCTTTTAAGGAGATCCATGTTTCCTCTTCTGTTTTGTTATCCTCAACCCCCATTTCGCTTGAACTAAACAGTATTAAGTATGAATACACATAAAAAAGAATGTGTTTACCGCCTGTTCTTCATGGGCGATATCAACCTCATTCCTAAAGATGGCAATTAGTTGAAGGATATCCTGAATGCTGTAAAATATTTCAGTGATAACATTAGTATAGATTTAAAATCAGATAAATACGCAAAAGTAACATTTACGTTTATAAAAATTTAATGTTATATGTTTATTCTTCGACAGTGATGTTTGTGTGAAGCAGGAGAACATTTGGAGAGAGAGTTAGTGAACATTCTAGATTTTATATATCTTAAAACTCCCACGCAACCCGCATAGCAACGCCACTACTCCCATGCAATGATTGTTTCTCATTTGTCATGGCTTGCACACAGGAACTGCTTGTTCTCTATTGGTCACGGCTTACATCCACGCATTGTTGACTTTATCTACGGCCGAATGTATCTGTCAGTCAAATCCGCCTGACCGGAGGTATCTGTCAATTCCATCCGCAAGCTTCATCGCCGTTCAACGTAATATATTCCAACAAGTACAGCTGACACATTACGAGAGCTCTATGTAATATGTGTGTGATCTTATTCTTTTTCAAGAATAAATACATAGTGGAAAACATTTAAATGTCATTTCTGAACTTAGGTCTCTGGTTGGAACCCGATATTAAAGCATATAGAGTAGAAATCAAAGTAAATAACAAAAATAATAATAATAATAATAATAGTAATGATTAATAGGTCTTTCCGCAGACTTGTTAGGAAGTGCGACCATAGCAGGAATCGAATTATGAAAAAAAATAAAAAAAATGGCATAGTAATTATAAAATGTAAGATACGTGCATCAAATTTCTAGTCGCCGTAAAATATATGGATTTCAAAAAACACCATATACATAAATGCTTCTCATATCTTACGTCGATCTCTCTGCATACAGCGAACGAAATTACATCTCTCTAATTGCATGATGCCTCATCTCTTTGCATCTTCTGATACAAAAATATCTTTATCTTATAAAGTCTCTTGTTGCGACTTGGGGTCAACTGGTACTACATGAAGCAAAAGCAAAACGATAATAATAATAATAATAATAATAATAATAATAATAATTATAAAGGTTTGATAAAATATAATTTGAATAATTAACACTTATTATCTATTTTGTTTTCAGTAGCACTATATAGGTATATTGGATGTGCGTTTTGGTGCAGAGGATAACGAGTGAGAACGACAAATCAGGGAGCCGAGTTCGAATTCCAGTTGAACACCTTGCATTCACTTACGCACAAATACCGTTGGGAAACGTATTAATCAGTCTCTTACCTCAAGCCATGGGTTAAGGAATAGGACAGAATGGGTAATTTAACATTGGCTGGCAATCAGTCTACCGCAGAAAGCAATGGCAATCTACTGCAGGATAAACTTCTGCCTACTCAGTCACTTAACTGACTGATATAGGTTTGCTTGTCGATCGGTTCACACTGCTTCCAGATTTTCAGAAAAGGAGTCGATGCTTGTCGTTCGTTTCCGGTTTAAGATCAGTTTACCGGTTCCTTCAAAATTATTTTATTCTCTTTCATTGTGTCTAACTTCTTTTATCTTAGCGGCATTATCGCCTTATATGAAACTAGCAGTATATCCCGGCGTTGCTCGGATGTAATGAAAGCTTTAAAACTAATCCTAAAGAATATTCGTTTGAAGATTGGTGAGAATCGGATAAAAATTGGGGATTTATATAAAGGACATACGGACAGATAAACAGACACACACACAAACATCTTGCCTTTCTATATATATATATATATATATATATATATATATATTTTCGATTTTCTGCACTATTGTAAGAACTGCAACCGTGAAACTTCTGACTATCGTTTTTTATGTCTTTGTCTATGAGTGTATCAAATTTGATTAAAATCGGACCACTCTTTCTATAACCCGATTCTTTCGATTATCGATTTTCGATAGTTATCTGGGGTACCTCGACACAAAACCTAGCTAAGAACACTCGCAGATGCTTATAGTACAACTGTGTAAATTTTCAAGAAAATTGGTTCATCCGTGTTGGAGTCTATAGGTAACGGACACACACACACACACACACACACACACACACACACACACACACACACACACACACACACACAGAGACAAAGTTCCATTTATAAATAAGTTTAGATAAATTGGTTTACAAAAAGGTAATGCAAGTACGTCAGGTGAGAAATAAGATAAATGCGGCATCTCAATACAACATTACTTGTTCTCATTGAAGCTTTAGACATCACATTAAAAGGATCAGGCAAATACGTCGTTCAAATTCATATATGGCTACTTCCCCATTTTGCGTAGATTTCTTCTTTTGCAATAGCCACATTATTCCATTCCACTTCCCTCTGATTTTATTCCACTTCACATTTTTACAAAAGATCTTGTTTTCCCTTTCAGATCGCATTTGATACTTAGGGAAACTCGTACTCCAAAAAGCAAAGGTAAAGCAACAACAACAGCATTATAATAATTGTGTTAAATACACGTCTACTTATAGACATTGCAGCCTGAACCAAATATATATATCTTTGACAAGGTTTAAGCAACTAACAAACAACGAGAGAGAAATCAGAAGAATGTGGTGATTCAAGACAACATCAGGACCTTCTTTATCTTGATGCTTTGGGAATTATATAAAAAACAAACAAACAAATATATGAATAAAATTCCTTGAAGCCTAAAAATATACAGATCGCAAAAATCACACTCATGGGTATTTCTCAGATTTTGCATGAAATGTCTACAATTTCTCAAAAAAAATAATTAAAGATTTTTTCAAAAAAAATCATCCTGATTGCATTACACCTCGAATTTTTACATCTCTGACAAGAAATACATTCTGTCTCTTGATGTATTTGTTTGAGATTTAGGACAGGAAAAATTGACAAAAATACTATAGATATTCTTCAAAACTTTCCCTCTTTTTGTTGCCGTATCTTTTGATGGAGAACAATTATTGTTGTGGACTTGTGGACGTTGTGCGAGTTGGGGTATACGGGAGTTCGAGTCTTCGTTTCCAGTTTGCTGTGGATTGCGGATGAGGAACCGCAGAAAATAATAAACAACAAAAACAGATATGGAGATAGAAAAAGGAGGTTATATTGAACGTAACATACAAACTGGAACGCGGGTTAGTTAATTCAAGATTGCTATTAGTAGAAATAAATATATACAAGTCTTGAAGTAAAATAGTGTGTCCGGGTAACTTATTCTAGCTGAGTGGAGCTCAGAGTTAGTCTGTCAGAACTATTCGATAACTGTAACAGATCTCTACCATTCCTCACCGCTGTAAACTGCAACTAACTACTGTGATTTCCAGATCCTGAGATTCATTGTTCTCTTTATGGCAGGCTTGAAACTACAAGACCTCCTACAAAAGGTAGCTGAAAAGAGTGACAAGAAACGACTACAAATAAACTGCAAGTAAAACCGAATGTATGGTCATCAGCAAAAAGAGCAGCCCAATATACCAAATAGAGGTCGGGGATACTAAAACCAAGCAGATACCAAAAAATTAAATACCTGGGACGCGTTATATCAGAAGACGGAAAGTGTGACACAGAGATCCGAAGGCGAATTGGCATGGCGAATGAAAGCATTCCAGAAATTCAGTAAAGTCTTAAAAAACAGGGCAATTTCGCTAGAGACAAAGAGGAGAGTACTAGATTGCTATGTGATGTCAGTTCTTCAATATGGCAGTGAACGCCGGACAATATCATGAAAGATGAAAAAAAAACCTGAAGCTCCTGAAATGTGGTTCTACAATAGAATGCTGCGAATATCATGGATCGAGCATTTGAGCAATGATGAGGTTTTGGAATTGATGGAAACGAAAAGAAAATTAATACTGAGCATCAGAAAAAGACAACTGAAGTTTCTGGTTCATGCAATGAGGAAAGAGGGCCTTGGAGAACCTGATAAAAGGCCAGATAGAGGGGGAAAGGAACAGGGGAAAGCAGCGGATAAAATATTTGAAGGACTAATCAGGTGGATGTTGGAACGAGGCTTGCATGGTGTAACAGGAGAAAGCGTGCTAAGAACCACCAGGGATAGGGAGACGTGGAAAGCCATGATCGCCTGCGTCCTGATATGACACGACACATAAAAAAATATATATGCAAATTGTTTATAAGAAATTATAATGTGGATATAAAGTCGGGAATCAAATCTATAGTATAATGAATATATAAACTGATCCCTCATTTTTTGCCATGCTAGTTTCTATACTTTTATATTCTAGATTTATGGGCTTGAAGAGGTGGATGACAGTACAGGGGTTGTGTGGTGTAATCAGGAGAAAGCGTGCTAAGAACCACCAGGGATAGGGAGACGTGGAAAGCCATGATCGCCTACGTCCTGAAGGCACATGGCACATGGAAGAAGAAGAATAAATGAAGCCAACACATTCAGACAGAAAATTCAATCAGGTGAATGAATCAGCCACAAAGAAACAAAAAAAAAAGAAAGCAAAAGTTCAATATATATATATCAGAAACGGTGGAAAAATAATCCTCTTCATGTCCAATACTCTACCAGCACCAAATAAACCTCTTGCCCATCAGAAGGTTGAAAAGTGTACGGTTAAAATCTGAAACCAAAGGATTTTTCCTTGCTCATGTGACTAATGCTTCCTAACTAAAAATTACCACGCAGGCTTGCTGAAAATTTATATTGACCCGCAAATGCATATTTTTAAAAAATATATCAATAAAGAAATTAACCATCTTGTAATAGTTTGCATAGATTTATCAATATAATTAGCAGCATGACAGTTTTGGTCAATATCTGCGCAGGGAAATATGCAATTTCTACGTGAAGGAATTTACAAAGGGAACTGGGATGGACACCAACAGTACAAGAATTTTTTTTTATCATATAGCCCCGAGCAAGGCATTATACTGCTACTGTTGTGCAGGGTGTTACATAGGAGGAAATTTATGAGAAAGAGTGACAGGTTATAGGGGGTGTCAAGGAGTAGGTAAGAAAACGATGACTGTGGCCATAAAGTGAGGGAGCAATTTTATCTTAATTGTAATGTAGAATTGATCCCCCACTTTATATACCACATTATAATAGTATATATTTTTATTTTTAATAATCATGTCACCCCAAGCAAGGCATTTTACTGCCATTGTTTTGCAGGGGGTTACATAGGATGAAAGTTATGAGAAAGAGTGACAGGTTATGTGGGGTTTCAGGAAGTGGGTAAGAGAAGGATGAGAATACTGATGAGAGTGGAGCGGACGGAGAAAGGTGTATGAGAGAAAGGATGCAGGTTAATGAGATAGATGACTATTGACTTTACATTTAAATTCTTGTGGATTGTAACTGTCTAAGAAGCAAGTAAATGGAAAGGAATTCCACAGGCGGGAAGTGCG
Source organism: Ascarosepion bandense (assembly GCA_037127315.1). Taxonomy (NCBI): domain Eukaryota; kingdom Metazoa; phylum Mollusca; class Cephalopoda; order Sepiida; family Sepiidae; genus Ascarosepion; species Ascarosepion bandense. The sequence continues at coordinate 719,122 of JBBBDQ010000672.1, forward strand.
AGAAAAGAAGTTGATGGAGTAGAACTTGCGTTTACATCTTATTGGCTTCACCGTAAAAGGGTGGGACCTAGTGGCTAATCTTGTCGCTCGAGTAAACTCATATATAGTGGAGACCAGTGAGCTAAGTTCATGGGAGCAGAAGCCGTGAAAGTATTTGTAGAAGAGACACATGGAAGCATATTACGGCGGTGGGAAAGTGACTGTATCTGAGCTGTCAAGTCGGAATGAATCACATTTCAGATTTTCCGTTGGATTTTGTCAAGGACACATGTAATATTACCTGTAATATTTTTATGGGACATCCAATATTCAGAGACAGAAAAATGAAAGCTAATCGCCTAGAAATCGTGATCAAAGACCAAGGAAAGAATAGGCGTTCTTATTGTCATTGTAGTCCCTGTAGATTGCAATGAATCTTTGACGATCTTCAAAGAACCGTAAAATTAGAAGGATCATGAAGTGGAAAAACCAAATCACATATGATCAGTGGAAAATGTCTTGAAGACATTTCTGACCTTCTGGTTGTGACCCGGAACTATACAAAATATTCAAAGGATATAATAATAATAATAATAATAATAATAATAATAATAATAATAATAATAATTGTAGCATAGTAACCAAGGAATTTTGTAACATAGCAAACAGGGAATTCGAAAAACTGTCAAAATATAAAGACCTTGAAATTGAAATAAAAAAAAATGTACAAATTGAAAACAAGAATGGTGCCAGTGATAGTAGGCGCACCTGGAATCATAAAAAATTGAACAATACAACGCATTGAAAGAATCCCTGGCAACCACAGCTTAAGAGATATACAAAAAAATGTCTGTTTAATTACAGCCCACACATTTAAGGGAATCGTGTCTATGTAACGCTAGGGATGTTAGGGAGATATGAAAAAACATGAAATGGGGCCATAAAAACACACCACGATCTGCATTAGGTCTTCCCTCAGACTTGGTATGTAGTGCGACCATAGCAGAAATCGAATTATGATGAAAAATGACATAATAATAATAATAATAATAATAATAATAATAATAATAATAATAATAATAATAAACTGGACTCTAAACGACATCAGGCGAATGGATTCTAAAACAAGAAAGCTTCTTTCTAAGCATAAGATGCATCATCCAAAGGCTGATGTAGACCGTCTATACATACCCCATAAAGAAGGTGGAAGAGGTCTTATTCAGCTGGAATTGTCATACAAGACAACAACTATTGGCTTACTAACATACATAGAAACAACAAAGGATTGGATGATACAATTAGTAAGGCAACATGAAGAAAGAAAGAAAAAATATTCAATAATAAAAGAAGGCAGTAAATACAAACAAGATTTACAGTTAGTAGATTCTGTAGAAAAGCAAAACAGAAGCCAAGAACCAACTATTGCGGCAAAAAATATGAAAATGAAAGCCAAAGATAAAGTGTAATATAACAATCTGGCCCCACCCGAGGAAGGCTGATGCAAGCGGGGGTGTTTCCGGTCGTTGAAAGGAACAGATGTTTGTTTGACCTTATTTCCGGCAGCAGCGGAAATAGCTACAGAGGCAAACAGAACAGGTGTCTCTGAGAATTACGTAGGCGTGCATGGGCGAGGCAAAACCGGAAGAAAAAGTCCCGGTTCTGTAGATTATAAAAAGACCTCGGCGCACGGATTCACCAGTAGCAGTAGCAGCAGTAGCAGAGTAGCAGTAGAGAGGAGCGACAGAGATCGGCCGGTGAAGAGAGACACTACAGATACGACGACACTCCCGTCAACCCATTAGAGGCGCGCTCTCTCAATTCTCTGTCCCCTATGCTATGACGGTTCATCGTCATTAATAAAAATATAACTTATATTTATATATATATGCGTGTTTCCTGTTTGGCGATATATAACCGGCTCAGTCACAGACTTTCAAATTGGTGCCTAAGTGACTTGCTGTTTTGAGACAACAAAACAGTTAGATGCGAGCTGGTTGCCACGGCGACGATTGAAAATTCAACGGACTTAAAACTACCAGATAGAAAGAAAAAAGAAGACGAAAATATATAGCAGCCGCACGACTATAGACATCAGCCAAGGTAGGTGACTCTTTGATTTGATAGTGTGTGTGTTTTCTGCTCGTGTTTATAAGTCTAGTTAGAAAAAAAAATGGAACAGCGTGCTTTTGCCGATCTGGCCCTAGAGTTGAGAAATATGGATTGTTCGGTGTCGAACACATTAAGGGTAGAAAGGAGGGGGTGCAGGACTACATGTAGAGAGTAGTACGCCTAGAGGAGAGCGCATAGGGGGTTGACGGGAGGAATAAATATTTACCTATCTGTAAGTACAAAACATCTGAGTTAATGATTTATTTTTTTTGTTAATATTTTACCATATATGTGAAGTGAGTTTACTGGTATGTTGCTTAATTAATCTTACTTTTATTGAGTAAGTGAAATGTAAAATCATGTAAAGGAAGTTTCTTCTACTCTTTAAAATGGATAATTGGATTAACTTGTTGATAACAATGTTTTCTTTGGTTTGTGCAGTGTTAGGTTTTCTTTTTTTTTTTTTTGGATTTCTTTTCAATGACTGTACACTACAAAATGATTTACATTTCTATGTTTGTGAATTATGCTTTTGTGCAGGTTCCCATCAATTCAACATCCTCTGGGAATTTTCATTTATGTGACTTGGGAAATATCTTTTGAAGATATATTAATTTCTGAAAACTTTATATTGACACGGATAGACCTGCAGATTCCACAGTTGATCGGAACAAAAAGAAAGATACAAACGTGGAAAATTATTAATAGTATCTAAAGCATAAAGTAAATTATACGTCTCTGGTTCAGTGGTTTGGTCCCCAATTACGCAGAAATTTCCCAATTTTTCAGTGGACACCATGCCGGTAGAATTGCGCGATATGGAGGAGATTCCTATCCGCAAACTAGTAAATACCTTGGAACAGATAGATATGGAAAGATTTAGTGAAGGATATGAAGAACTCCCGAAGAAGTTGACGATAGGAGTTATTGCTGGCGTGGTCGGCGTTATGATAATCCTTGGAATAATAGCTAGGAAGCGGATTTTTAAGTGTGAAAGAAGCAACAGTGCTTCGGAAAAGGAAAGGGAGTTATCCGTTGTGAATGGTACTCCGGGGTCAACGGGTGTTCAACACTCAAATGTCTCTGCGTTAAACAGAGAGATGTCAACAAATCAGATATGCTTGGATTCGAATCCAGAGGAAGTAGTTCAGGGAATGGAAAACATTGTACAAACTAAGGAACTACGAGTCACGTGTCCATTTTTTTAGACTAAATTAATATAGATGAAACCTCTAATCCTCCACAAGTAAATTGCATGCGGATTAACGTTGGAATCAGGGTAATTTTCTTCATTTTCTATTGAACATTTCTCGGTCAGACTACGAGTGATATGTACGGCAGATAATGGCCATTTTTCTGTGTTCAAACATAGTATGTTTGAAATTAAATTAAATTAAATGAAGTTACATGTGTAACAATAAACTCGAGCAGAAACACGCATGGTGTTGGTCAAAGGTCATTTACTCGATGTCAGTTTAGAAACTGGGGCGCGGTTACCGCCTATAGTCATGTGGTTATGCATCGAGGAGTCTACGCTTATGGACAGAGTCGAGAAAGAAAATGAACATTTTTAAGAACTTTGCCCAATTCTGTGAAAATGGATATAAAAAAAAAACAAAAAAAAAAAAAAAGAACAATGAAACATCGAGCTGGTAGAAAAATTTTCACGATGGACACGAACATTGTTGGGTTGCCGATGTAGGCTCCCCTATATATTTTTTTTGTTGTTTTGGCGTGCACATGTTTTATACAATTGTCGGGCTTGTGTGGCATGGGGAGGAGTGTGAGGGTGTTGCGCTTAAAATGTTCTTAGGTGAACATTTTGGAAAATGGGAGGGCGAGGAGTGTAATATAACAATCTGGCCCCACCCGAGGAAGGCTGATGCAAGCGGGGGTGTTTCCGGTCGTTGTAGGGAACGGATGTTTGTTTGACCTTATTTCCGGCAGCAGCGGAAATAGCTACAGAGGCAAACAGAACAGGTGTCTCTGAGAATTACGTGAGCGTGCGTGGGCGAGGCAAAACCGGAAGAAAAAGTCCCGGTTCTGGAGATTATAAAAAGACCTCGGCGCACGGATTCACCAGTAGCAGTAGCAGCAGTAGCAGAGTAGCAGTAGAGAGGAGCGACAGAGATCGGCCGGTGAAGAGAGACACTACAGATACGACGACACTCCCGTCAACCCATTAGAGGCGCGCTCTCTCAATTTTCTGTCCCCTATGCTACACGGTTCATCGTCATTAATAAAAATATAACTTATATTTTTATATATATGCGTGTTTGTTGTTTGTCGATATACAACAAAAGCTCTTGAACAGATGAAACAGCGCTGGCAAAATAAACCTCTGCATGGCCAATATCCAGAACGTGCCAATAAATCCAATGTTGACAAAGTTAATACTCATCGATGGTTACGTGCATCTGGATTAAAGTCTGAAACTGAAGGCTTTATTCTTGCAGCACAAGACCAAAGTCTTTTCACTAGAACTTTCAGGCAAATATTATGCATAATAATATGGATCCAAAATGCAGGTTTTGTGATAAACACCAAGAAACAATAGACCTCCTAATCTCAGGCTGTTCTGTGCTTGCCCCAAATGAATATAAAAATCGCCACGATAGAGTTGGGCAATATTCACATTGGACAATGTGCAAACATTGTGGAAAATCTGTAAACAAACACTGGTATGAACATCACCAAGCACCGGTTACAGAAATAGAAGATGTCACTATTTTATGGGATTAAACCATTTACACAGACAGAAAAATTGAAGCCAACAGGCCAGACATTATTGTTAAAAACCAGAAGGAGAAAATTTGTCTATTAATTGATATGGCTTGTCCAGCGGATTGTAACATAGCAATCAAGGAATTTCAAAAACTGTCAAAATATAAAGACCTGCAAATCGAAATAGAAAAAATGTGGAAATTGAAAACAAGATTGGTGCCAGTGATAGTAGGTGCACTTAGAATGATAACAAATGGAACAAAACAACACATTGAAAGAATCCCTGGAAACCCCAGCTTAAAAGATATACAAAAAATTGTCTTATTAAGTACAGCCCACACACTAAGGAAAACTTTATCTATGTAATGCTAGGGAAGATAGGGAAGATAGAAAACATGAAATGGCGCCATAACAACACGCCACGACCTGCCTTAGGTCTCCCCGCAGACTTGATTGTTAGTGAGACCAAAGCAGAAATAGAAATATGATGAAAAATGACAAAATAATAATAATAATAGTTAATCCTGCAGGTAAATCATGCAATCATAAACCTGAATCTGTGCTGGGTCACACAGCATTCATTGCGATGTTAGATCAACTCATCCTAAACTAATGAAAAATATATTGGTTCCTGGATGTTGTTAGTCTAGAAGACCATAGATGGTAACTGAATTGGGATGACTACCCAAACAAAATAATTAGAATTTAACAGAGAATTAAAGAAAAGATAGACTATAAAAGAATGCACAATCAATTTCAGATTATTTTAAAGTTATTATTTGAAAAGATCCCACCCACCAGTTTAGAAAACGCTATGAAGGTACATCTTAAACAAAGAAAAGAAGATTCGTCTGAAAATGGATAATGCCATCGAAAATGCCACAGGGTAAAACAGATCTTCGACTAATAAACGGAAACTATTCGAAATGATAAAAAAAACATATTTTGGAATAATTAAGGAAAAACTTGAACGCATCATCATTGGAGAGTTAAGAACAATTTCGAAAAGGTTTTGCAAAATGCTTGAAAAATTAGAAATCAGAGAAAAAATCGAGACTCTTCCAAGAACAACGTATTAGATGAGACAGGTAGAAATCGTACCTACCCAACAATTGAAAAACTGTTTACTAAAAAATTATAAAGAAGTTGGCGCATTTTACAACCGTACTATAATCTAAACTTATTTATAAATAGAACATTGTATGTGTGAGTGTGTGTCTGTGTGTGTTTGTCCGTTACCTATAGACTCTGAACTGGCTGAACCGATTTTCTTCAAAATTTTTCATAGTTGTACTATAAACGTTTTCTTAGATAGGTTTTGTGTCGAGGTACCCCCGATAAATATCGAAAATTGAAAATCGAACATATCGGGTTATAGAAGAAGTGGTCCGATTTTAATCAAATTTGATACACTCATAGACAAAGACATAAGAAACGATGTCCAGAACTTTCAAGGTTGCAGTTCTTACAATAGTGCAGAAAATCGATATATATATATATATATATATATATATATATATATATATATATATATATATATAAGGCAAGATGTTTGTGTGTGTGTCTGTTTATCTGTCTGTATGTCCTTTATACAAATACAAAGCCGGGCTATACTGCTAGTACGTGAATAATTAGAAATCGGAGATGAAAATTGAGACTCTTCCGACAACAACGTATTTGATGAGACAGGTAGAAATCGTACCTACCCAATAACAGAAAAACAGTTTACCAAAAAATTATAAATAAGTTGGCGCATTTTACATCCGTACTATAATTAAAAATATAAAAATATGTTCTTTATATCAATGAGGAACTAAGTAAAATATATACTGAATTAAATTCTTCATCTTATTCTTCACTATAATTACACATGTGAAATTAGTAAAAGAAAAGATAATTTATTATTGGTGAAAGATTTTGAGTGATAAGTTAGGAGGTGATAAATTTAAGTAGATTATCACACCTTCAGTGTTCTTGCCAGAAACATCCAATTTAAACATACAAATAACCAGGAAATTATGAGAAGTAAATGTATTTAAGAATAGCAGACATAAGTGTAAACACGAAAGAAGAGAAAATATTGCCAAAGAACAGAACAGAAAAGTGGTAGAGGAATGTGACGTTTGTCCACATAATTACAGGCACTTTTGGATCATTCCCAATGAACCTCGTAAACAGATTAGAAAGATCAGAAGAATAGAAGCCAACCCGTAACTTCTATTGCGTTCATGTTCAGTTATAAATAATTTTCGTATTTATTTATCGATTTTACTCATCAAAAACTAATTCAATTATATTTTATGCAGTTATATATACCCTATTCTTTGCAATGACTTGCTGTCACTTATCAAGCAGATTCGTTTTTTTTTTTAATAGAATCACCCGGAGCAAGGTGGTAATGCCACTGATATGCAGAGGGCTACATAAGAGTAAAAAGATTAAGTAGAAGAGAGTGAAGGGGAAGACCAACCAGTTAGAAAGGAGCAAGTGAAGGATGGGAATACAGGTATGATGACAATTGCAAAGGTGGAGAGAAAGGAAAGGATATACGGGGTGGTGAAAGAACTAGAGTCAAGTGGTTAATAGATGAGTATTGACATTGCATTTAAACTCCTGAAGGTTGTAGACGTCAGGAAAGCAAGAATATGGAAGCGAGTCCCAAAGGCGGGAAGTGCGAGAGAAGAAGCTGCATGACTAGAATTGTCGTCTGCATTTGGTTAATGTATCTGTGAATGGGTGGGACACCGTTGCCAGTCTGGTTGCACGAGTAAACTCCTGTTGCAGAGGCACCAGTGACTTAAGTTCGTTGGAGCAGAAGCCATGAAAGTATTAATAGAACAGACAAAGGTAGGCCACATCTCGTCGGTGGGGAAGTGGTTGTTAGTAAATATCAGCAAATTTTCCCTTTGAAAATGATTTGAAGAACTTTGTTTTTGGTTTTTAATAATCGATTCACAACAAGTAAGGTGATAATGCCACTAAGATGCAAAGGGGTACGAAGAATGTAAGAATTAAAAAATTATCACTCAGTCAGTTAAGTGCCACACGTGATACACGCTTGGGCGATCATGTCCCGAAAGAGAGATGGCTGACTGGGCAGAAGATTATCCCGCAGTATGTTGCCATTGCTTTTTGCGGTAGACTGGTTTGCCAGCCAAGGCTATAGAACCCAATCTGTCCTATTATTTGACTCATAGCTGTAGGTAGAAAAGATGTATTATATTATTATTATTTAGTAATTAATGGGATCAGTTTATTACTTCTTAACAATAGAAAACCGATCCCCCACTTTCTACCCAGTAGAAACCATGATCATGAGTCTGACTATTATAGTCAGCCAGTCAGATTGAGCTGCGCCTACTGAGTCATTCAGTTAAGTGCCATACGTGATACACGCTTGGGCAATCATGTCCCGAAAGAGACATGACTGACCGGGTAGAAGATTATCCCGCAGTAGGTTGCCTTTGTTTCTGCGGTAGACTTGTTGCCAGCCAAGGCTATAGAACCCAATCTGTCCTATTATTTGACTCATAGCTGTAGGTAGAAAAGATGTGTTATATTATTATTATTTAGTAATTAATGGGATCAGTTTATTACTTCTTAACAATAGAAAACCGATCCCCCACTTTCTACCCAGTAGGAACCATGATCATGAGTCTGACTATTATAGTCAGTCAGTCAGATTGAGCTGCGCCTACTGAGTCATTCAGTTAAGTGCCATACGTGATACATGCTTGGGCAATCATGTCCCGAAAGAGACATGACTGACCGGGTAGAAGATTATCCCGCAGTAGGTTGCCTTTGTTTCTGCGGTAGACTTGTTGCCAGCCAAGGCTATAGAACCCAATCTCTCCTGTCATTTGACTCATAGCTAGAGCGGGAAGAGATGTATTATATTGTTTAAATATTATTAATGGGGGTTCAGTTTATTACTTAATAACAATAGAAAACCGACCCCCCACTTTACGACCAGTAGAAGCCTTAATCATGATTCCAACTATTATATATTCAGTCAGTCAGTTAAGTGCCATACGTGATAAACGCTTGGGCAATCATGTCCCGAAAGAGACATGACTGACTGGGTAGAAGATTATCCCGCAGTAGGTTGACATTACTTTTTGCGGTAGACTGATTGCCAGTTAAAGTTATAGAATTCCGTCTGTTCTGTTATTTAACCCATATCTGGAAGGAACAGACGGATTAATACCTTTCCCAAGGGTATTTGCGCGTAGACGAATGCAACGAATTCAACTGGAATTCGAAATGGGCTCTCCGATTTCTCTTTCCGAGCCGATATCCACTGCACCACAACACCAAAAATACAACCCTGAACAAGAAACAAGATATAAACTTTTAATCTTGTTGGAAAGATCGGGAAGAAGTATGAACGGGGTGTTAGAAAACTATTCAAATAAATAAAAATGCAATAAATTGTGCTTTTTTGTACTTCATTTCGTTTTAAGAATTCTAAGTGAATAAAACTCCCGACACGAAGATCCCATTATATGTATAACAAAACACAAACTATTAAGGACTCGTTTCAAATGCTTTACTAATGAATGTGCATTTATTATTTCACTACATTTTAAGAATTCTTACGAAATAAGACTCTAACAATTCCATTATATATATAACAATTTTTTTCTATTGCAGATCCTATCTTATGGTTAATCCATCGCATTTAGCCTTGACTATTACTGTCTGCCACCCACTTTCATCAACCGTCATTATATATTTATGGAATGCTTAGCATGGCATTATTTTTTTTTATCAGTGTACGTGCGGTTTGCTTCTAATAAGTGTTTTTAAATATTTTAATCGCTTTTAATAATAGGGAACTGATTTTTTGGACACATTAGACTTGAGAGGTTACAGTTCTCCCTAATGTCTTATTATTTGAAACTTTATCAAGTTTTGACTTTTGAGTATACCCCTAACAGTGGTCCTGGGTATGAGTGTAAACTGCATCCAGCAACAAGACCTCTGTTTGGCAAGTTGTGAGGAACATATGACCACCTCTTATTTGCTGTTGTTCCTAGCTCCACCGGAGTGGTAGCACCTGTTAAGGTTCCAAGTAACTGGCAAATAGTTAACTCCTAAATTGGGTTAAAAATACTTTAAAAGTATAAAAAAAGACTCTTATAGAAATATATACATAAAAAAACGGTTATGGAAAGATATACATTTTTGAAGAAAATTTTTTTACCAGTAATACAATTTTAAATACAAAACTAGAAGACATATTCAGTTTTCTAAAATAGAATAAAACAACATTCCTCAAAATCAAATTAAATCAACATTCTCACTATAACCGAACATTAAAATATACCTTAAAACCCAACATTTGTTGCCTTAAATAACCCACAGAGGTTGATATATCATTAAACAAAACTCAAACTCAAATGCCCCAAACAGTTTATTTTATTATCCATTTACACACGTTTGTTAAATAAGATGCTTAATGTGTCAGTCTTTCTCTTCCGCTTGTCCTCTGAGCGTCAATTTTTAAAAGAGCACTTTCTGTGTCCTAGGAATTTGAGCTCTCTGTCACTGATTCTAAATTTTGATTTTTCTATAACACTTTGCATTGCTTGAACACTCTACCCATGTTTTTCTTAGCATCCGTCTGTAGGGCCATAGCTCGTTTGCCTCAAGTCTTAGCTTCATCTCAGATAAAATTATCCAGCATGCAATGCGTAAGAAGACGATAGATATTACATAGAAGTTCCGCACTTTTTTTTCTTTGTTTCGAACGAAGTATTCATGTTTCTTCTGTTTTTGTTTTGTTTTCAGAACGCATCTATTGCTATCCCAATGTTTTGACAAATTTCGCTTTCATATTTTCTGCCTTTTATGATGGCGTTCCCCATTTGAATTTCTGTGCCTATTTGAATATTCAATACGTAGCTTGCAACTTGGGCTTCTCTTCATGCAAAATATTTTCTTTTAGTATATTCTTGTAATCATTCCATTCAAAGGAAGGCGGAACAGCCACTAGTAAGTTTGATGCATACAGTCAGAAAAAAAAAACTGGGTACAACTGGTATTGACAAAATTATAAAAGATGAACAGGATTTAAGAAGATAAAAAATGGGGAATTGACGTTACATTTAACTTTTTAGAGATTGTAGTTATCAGGAAATCAAATAAACGGAGGAGATTTTCACAGGCTGGAAGTGTGAGAAAATAAAATGTTAGAGTAGAAGTGGCGTTTAAATTTAACTATTTAAACGGTTATATAGTGAGACCTAGATGCCAATCTAGTGGCAGAATTCATGTGGACGGTGCCTCAGAGAAAAAAGCTCGTTAAAAAGGCTGCCATAATAATATTTGTACAAAAGACAGAGGAAAGATACGTCATGTTGATGAAAAAGTGACTGCAGTTTAGATGCCAAGATGACTTCTGCTTTGACGAACCTAGTTCACTGGTGCCCGCTCCACTAGAATTTTCTCGGGCAACTAGACATGCAAGAAGGTCCCACCCTTTTACAGTTAGATCAACCAAATGCAGGCGACAATTCTACTCCAGCAGCTTCTTCTCTCGTGCTTCCCACCTGTGGAACTCCCTTCCATATACTTGATATCCTGACGGTTACAATCTCCAATAATTTAGATGCAAAGTCAATTCCCATCTCTTATCCACTTAACTCTAAACCTTTTCACATCACCCCGTTTATCTTCTTTTCCTTTCTCTCTTCGTAATTGTCTTCACTCCTGTGTTCACACCCTTCTCTTGCCCTTTCTCTTTCACCCCCTGTTGCTGGTTCTGTCTGTCTTCACTCTTTTTCGGTCTAAAACTTTAACTCTTATGTAGCCTCCTGCACATCAGTGGCGGTACCGCCTTGCTTGGGGTGAAATGATTGTAGATCTTTCTTTGTATTTTGTTAAACACCTCGAGATGTATAGAAGAAGCACTCGACCAGATATGGCAACGGTATTCAATGCACAAATGAATGCAAGATGAATTTTGCGAGGAAAACTTTTTGGCCCGGTACGGAGACCCAAACTTACTAACAGTAGATAAAGCTACAGATTAGAGAGAATACAGCGTTAATGAGATTTGTGTTTCCTTGGTTTATATTTACTGGATTTTATGATAAATAAAAATTGAACCTCCATTTTGTTTTCGTCTATAAAGTTTGTACGTTATCAAGTTGTTTTTATTTTCCATTAAGGACTGATATTAATAGTTAAAAGATATCATCGCTCATTTAACTAAGTACAAAAAGCAGTGAATCGATTAATAAAACCTGATATACTGTAATCGCAAATCTTTTAAATTTCCGGAAATTTCATCATTTTTGAATATGTAATTAAAATTTGAGATCGAATTATATGTCGATCGATAAATTCCTTATACCGTCAACGGCAGCAAAAACGTGGTCTTCTACTTCTATATGCCGTGTCCATTCAGGACGTAAGTGATCATGGCCTTTCAGTTTTCCCTATCCTTAGTGGCTTTAGCACACTTTCTCCAGTTAGCGCACTCAAACCCTATTCTGGTATGGCGTTTTATGATGACGTTTCCCAGTTGAATTTTCTGTGCCTATTTGAATATTCAATACGTAGCTTGCACCTTCGACTTCTCTTCATGCCAAATATTTTTTTAGTATATTCTTTTAAACATTCCATCCAAAGAAAGGCGGGACAGCCACTAGTACGTTTGATGCTTACAGTCAGAAAAAAGACTGGGTACAACAGTTATTGATGAAATTATAAAAATGAACGGGATTTAAGAAGATAGAAAATGGGGAATTGACGATACATTAAACGTTTTAGAGATCGTAGCTATCAGGAAATCAAATAAACGGAAGGGATTTCCACAGGCTAGAAATGTGAGAAAAGAAAATGTTAAAGTAGAAGTGGCGTTTACATTTAACTATTTAAACGGTTATATAGTGAGACTTACATACCAATCTAGTAGCAAAATTCATGTGGATCAGAGAAAAAAGCTCGTAAAAAAGCCTGCCATAAACATATTTGTAGAAGAGACAAAGGAAAGACACGTCATGTCGATGAGAATGTGACTTGCTCAATCCCGTCAAGTCTGTTACGCATTGCTTTCCTCTGTCTTTCTTTCCCTCTATCTGACCTGTAAGTAACAGATTCTCCAAACTCTTCATCGTAATTATATGTCCAAGGAACTATAGCTGTCTTTTCCTAATGTTAAGTATTTGTTTGATTTTTGTTTCTATCTTCTACAAACCTCATCGTTGCTCACATGTTCGGTCTATGATATCCTCAGTTTTCTTGTGTATAACCACCTTTTTGTTTGCTTCAAGTCTCTCCTTCATGTTTGAGGTGATTCTTCAGCATTCACTGCTATATTGACGAACAGACATCACATAGTAATCCAGTACTATCTTCTTTGTTTCTAGCAAGATATTGTCTCTCTCACAATAGTCTATTCAGCTTCTGGAATGCATTCTTGGCTTTGACGATTCACTTCGGATCTTAGTGTCGCACATTTTGTCTTCAAGTTAGAACAATTCCAAGTTATTTAAATTTCTGTACCTGCTTGATTTTAGTATCCTCAACATATATTTGACGGTTTGCGTTCCTGCTTTTACTGATGACCATGCATTCAGTGTGCTTGTAGTTTATTTGTAGACCTTTCGTTCTGCTTGCTTCAGCTACCTTTTTAGTAGGTCTTATTTATCGACTAAATCCTTCTATTAAAATATTTTTCAGGCTAATAAATTTCTTAATAACTGTTGTCGCTCGTTCCGGTATTGATAGGGATTTCGTTTTCGTTTAAAAAGGTAGTCAAGGTAAACAGTCTTTTTTAATAAAATGCTCAATGTCACTTGATAGAACGACATCTATTGCCATCATTATCAGTAGAAATTAAATGGTTCGTTTTAGTCGAAAATTAGAGAACTATGTCTATGTTTTCACACCCAATCCTTAGCAAATCGTTTTACAGATTGAATGTTCTTTGAAAATAAGATATTATCGATTTTCCAATTCTTTTCACCCACTTTAGTTTCTATCTATCAAACAATATATATATATATATATATATATATATATATATATATATATATATATATATCCGAGTGAATACAGAACGAAGTAAGACTTTTTACAACGTCCAAAACATTAATTTAAAACAGTGCTCGATATATAATATATAGAGCTATGAATATTTATTATAAATTATATTTTAGAACATGTACATAATTTTTTTTATATATATCCACTACAAAGGTACATTAATTTCGACACTGAAACTTCAATGTCTCATCAGGCGGTATGTATAGGAATGGAAAGCCTCTTTTCTTATATCTGGTCAGTTTTGTTGTTGGTGGCGGTTAGTGACAGGGGAACAAGTCACGTGTATAGACCGTTGGAACTTTGAAGAAAGTGGTGTGGGTAGTTAAATGGTTGATTAATGAGAGTCTTTGATTTCTAGACAGATTTAACATTAGCAGTTAGAACTAAAATAATTTCATGGCTTCTGCTCTGACGAACTTAAATCTCTGGTGCCCCCTAGATGTGAATTTGCACGAGATACTAGATTGGCAACTAGGTCCCACCCTTTTACAGTGAAACCGATGAAATGTAACCGCAATTTCTACTCCAACAGCTTCTTTCCTCGCACTTCCCGCCTGTGGAATTCCCTACCGCATGCTTGCTTCCCCGACGGCTACAACCTCCAGGAGTTTAAATGTAAGGTCAATAGACACCTCCTAACACACTAACTCACACCCACTCTTTCCAACTCTCTCCCTATGTACATCCTAAGTCGTCTATCACACTCCTTCTGACACTTCCCATACCCAATCCCTCTATGTAACCCCCTGCGCTATAGTGGCAGTGGAATGCCTTGCTTGGGGTGACACGATTAAAACAAAATCCATCCTGCCCCATTTCATAACCCAAATATTAAATCTTCATGGTTACACAATTCTCAGTTTTGCCTTTTTCTCCGACGACCACTCGCAAATTTTCGAAATAACTAGAAATCCTTCTTATATTTTCAAAATTAAACGGTTTTCACCATTTATTTTAACATATCACCTGAAGAGGAACAATTTTGTTCTGAAACATGAAAAATTTTTTGTAGTGATATTATCCTTTTATAAACCAATGTAATAACAAAATTACAATATATATATATATTATCCTGCGTCGCTGGAGCTACTCGGAGTTTCATGCGTTACGCAATCATCTATGACTGTTATGAATTTACAGTTTAAGAGATTTGTATTTAAATTCCTTCCAAGTTCTTGGGAATTAAATCTTATAATTTAAATAGTATTTTTCATTTATTAAAAGTAAAACTGAAATAGACCAAAATTGCATGGAGATAAAAAAATAAAAGTTAAATTTTAAATTAAAAAATATTATTAAATTGCAGGAAGATGAATTCAAACATTCATAATTATGAATAGTAATATTTGCGCGGAAAAGAAAGAAAGAAAAATAAAGTGTGAAAATAAGAGAGTGAGAAAGAAAGAGACAAATGTGCAGAGGAATGTGTATCAATCAAGATTTAAGAATTTTTTTTCTGTGGCAACATGTGGTCATTAATTTACATTTTTTGTGAAGTAGATTAGGGTTTCTTATATGATTTAAGATTATGAGTTTTTTTTCTAAAATGTTATACCTACTTCTTTTTTCATTATAAGATATTTTTGCGACAATATTTCAGGTCATAGGTTCTTGTTGTTTTTTTTTATTTCCAGAATTATATTACTGAAAATTTAAAAAATAGTTGTTAATCAGTTCAATTGTCTGAGGGATGTGTTTTTTAAGTACGACGGATTCAGTCACTGATGTTGACTTAGTGGTGTTAAGTCGTTCCTACCTTCTTTGTCTATACATCATATTGATTATTACATATTTAGCATTGTTGAAAACGAAACTAATCAACGTTCCTAAAATAAGACTGATTCAAGCAAGGCTGTCGTTATCCGAGTAATATGCAATGATAAATGTTATAACCTGTTTAGTTAAAATTCAGTCATTCAAAAAGACTGAAGATCTGGGTGATGTTATATGGAGTCCATGCTCTGCCCATACTAAATGGTCTCACTTTCGGCGGAACCAACGTGATGCAATTGAATACATTTGCGTCCGGCTTGGTTGATAAGTTGCTGAAAGGTTGTTAAGATGGACAGCCTTCAGATTTACTTTCATAGGTTTTTCCGTGTTCGGATATATTCGTAAGACAGCTGAGGTTTACATACACATTTTTCTTTTCCTAGATCAGACATGGCGAAACACTGACCCACTGTTCGCAATCTGCCCAACACGAGAATTAAGTGAATTGTCTTCATGAAATATGGCTTGGCCAATTAAATTTTATTTTATTTTTTTTTAGTTTTATTTATGCTTTGTGTATATCTAAACCCATCAAGCTGATACTCAGTTTTATAACGTTTTGTACAGTTGTTTAGGAAAACTTTGTCTTCCTTTTCATTTTATCAGTCGTAATCACATCTATTGTTTTAACTGTTTGGAATGAAAAATTTGTGACTATTCTTAATTAATTTGTGATAATTCTTTTTTGACTGTAAAAAACCCATATGAATGGCCACAAAGAAAGAGAAAATATACTCTGAATCTAATGAAAGTCAATTTTTTTTTTCATTAAGTGGATTAAAACATGGTGTTTTTGAGTTTTAAAAAAATTGCTATATATGCTAAAAGGCAATCGATACACGTTCATACAATATGAAGCTCCATTTTAAAAACAATCAAAATAATTTATGCTCAGTGAGAGATGATAAAATCAATAAAATTTTTCGTAGATAATTAGATCAAGAGGAGCAAGTTGAAGATCTCTTTTGGGCCTAGATGTACTGCCTTCTGCGATGTCAAGCTCACTTTACCTGAAGCAGCTGGTTATGAAGTGCCCGATGACCACCTTCGCCCATTCTCCTGTTTGAAACTGGACTTTGTTTTCAAAGGCAGTTTGAGACGCATTCCTCTATACTATATACTGGGTCTTCCTAAAGTATGGACACACAGGAATTCTCTTTACCTATATATTTTTACCTTCACAGATTATACATGCTATTTAAGAAAGAAGAAAGAACTGACCTCGTCTTTCTGGAATGTGCTAAAAAATAAGCTGTACTCAATAAAAATCACAGATGCAACACATTTGGTTTAACGCATAAAGAGTGATTGCGCTAAAACATGTCAGCATTATTAAGTTATTGTGTCAAGTTCATATGAATCTTTCAAACCGCATAAACATTTGCATCACAAATGATAGAAATCATATTGAAGATTATTTGTTAATATTCCAATTCTATAAAATACTGTTGAAAAATTAATTTCTTTAAGATATACATTTATGTTAATGACCTGGCTTTATGGACACCCTGTATAATATACACTCAAATATATATTATATATATCATTAGTATGAAAACGTTGATATAAATATGTTAAAAATATATAGCAAGAACCTTTCATACTTGGATAGTTCCAACTATGGCTTCGATGTATTTGATTTGAACGTGTACAGTATCGTTTGTTTTGTTAGTACACAATTATTTTGTCTGTCCAATGCAATTAATATAGGATAAGGTCTCAACATTGCCCCAGCACATCATTATGTTATTCGAATTCAATTCGATGTAAGGCTTCAGAATTGTCAGCTTCTTCTTCGTGTTTACGCCGGGAGCAAAGTCTTTGTTGTTCACTGGAATTGATATTGATTAACAAAGCAAATCTCTACATATATTGATTGATCATCTAGAATTATACGTACCTTGTTGAGTATACGTTACAATGTATATACAAATATGTACACCATTCACAGGTCCTGGTCATGACTGTAAACTGCATCCAGCAGCAAGGCCTCTGATTGGGCAGGCTGTGAGGAGCATGGAACCACCTCTTAATTGTTGTTGTTTTCAGGTCCACACTGAACCTGAGTGGTAGCACCTGTTATGGTCCCAGCTATGGGCAAATACTTAACTCCAAAACTGGGATCAAACCAATATAAAATATAAAAAAGACTTTTATAGAAATATATTAAAAAAACTTAGACATTTATAGAAAAATATACATTTTTGAAGGAAAAATATTACCAACAACACATTTTTGAAGAAAAAAAGTATTCTCAGGAAGAATTTTTAAATACAAAACTAGAAGACATTTCCAGTATCCTAAAATAGAAAAAGAATAAAAACAAAGAATTTTCATAAAATCTGACTAAATCAAGCTTCTCACTATAACCGAACATTAAAAACAAATACTTTAAAACCCCACATTCACACATGGCATTCTGAGATCTTGCATTGTGGCCTCAAAGACAAATGGCCGAGTGGGTAAAAGCGTTGTTTAAATCCAGAATGTTTTAGTTCAATACCTAGCTTCGGTAGTGATAAACAAAAACTTAGAGATTTGTGTTAAACAGAGATGCCTAAGACATCCGGAAGTGACATGGCTCATGGAAGGAGAACAATCTACCCAAGTCCGAATAATATAAATATTTACAATAACTAATCTGCGAAATATAGACAAATATATACAAGTTTGAGTGTAGGAGTCGACAGGAATGTTTTGTTCAATACCTAGCTTCGGGAGTGATGAACAAAAACTT